>JAQPPZ010002494.1:0-129624 GCA_028583015.1 Wollemia nobilis
GTTCGTGTTGTGGTTTCTTTTATCTTATTGTGCGTGTTTAGTTGTGCTTTTGTTTTTGACACACTCAAGGAACATGTTTTTTATTTTATTTTATTATTTTTGTTGTTATTTACTTATTTTTAAATTGGTTTTGTGTGTTTGTTTACTCCTTGAGTATGTCAAAGGTGGTAGGCTAGGTCTGAGTCCTGGACATTTTTGGTGGAATGGATACCCCTACTTTCTTGGGTCTTACTTCAAAGTGGCATCCCTCTTTTCCACAAATACAAAAATTAAAACCGTAATTTATGGTTTCAAATGCAAAACCAGGCTTGAGTGCAATAATTCATGAAATTTCAAAATACGTACCAATTTTCAGATCAATGTACATGTCATAGTCAGGGGATACATGTCCAATGTATTCGCCCTCTAAACAGAATCCACTACCTTGTTTTATTTTTTTAAGATTAGTGCACATTAAATTTGATCACTTGTACATGTTATAGTCGAGGATTACCTGTACAATGTACTCGTAGTCTGTCAAACCACTACCCACTCTTTTATTTTTCTTATCGCTTATTTTAAAGCATTGTTAAACGCTAAGCCTCTACCTTATTTCGTCTGTGCGAGTCTTCGTTTCAAATTTTACGTGATTTCCAACGACAGGTTAAAGACTGCACTGACGTGACAATTTCCCAACAACTCTCTTTATCCGCGCATTAAGCCTTTCACGAAATTGTAGATACCAATTTTCAGATCAATATTGATTGAATTTGATTATTTGTACATGCCATAGTCAGGGATATCTATCCAATGTATTCACTTTGTAAAAATACACACTACTTTATCTTTCAGAGATTAAATTTGATCACTTGTACATGTTATATTACCTGTACAATTTACTCGTAGTCTGTCAAACCAGTACCCGCTCCATGTTTTTTCTTATCGCTTACTGGAAACCATTGTTAAAAAGGAAGCTTCTGCCTTATGTCCGTGCGAGCAGGGCTGAAATTTTAAAATAAAAATTACGATGAATTTTTATGACGGTAACTTTCAAGTTAGGTCTCTTGTAGGTAGTCTTGGTATAAGAATTTAGTATTTAATAAATAAATCTGTCAATATTAACATAAATTAATTTATGGAATAATAATAAATATTTAAGTCAAAATATGTGCACTTTTAATAAATTGGAGCTTTGGAGTTGGATAAGATTTGGAGACTAATCCATGTCTACTTTTCTTTGCATCTTCAACAGTTGAAAGTTGTTTTTTCTTGGTCAACCTTGGGTCTTCCACAGTTGAAAGGAGAAATGAAAATTGAAGGTCATAATGATGTCAAATTTTAATATTAATATTTTTATTTTTATTTCTCCAACAAATTGCCACCCATTGTAATTAATCACCCTCAAAGAACCATTATAACATTAACATTAGTAAGAGCGGATAAAATGGAAACCGCATAGCCTTGATGGGCAAAATTGGTTTGAAGTGGAACTTTGGAGTTAACCTTCTCTTTGTTTTTGTTTGTAATAGGGTGAACCAAATGAAACATTAAATTGGAGCATGTGCTACCTCTTGGGCAAAGCTATTCAAAGCTACCATCAAAACAGTTCATCCATCCCTTTAATATGTACAACTTTCATTTCCAAGGAGTACCCTAAACTAAAAAAATGTTAGATATCAAAACAGTTCATCCATCCCTTTAATATGTACAACTTTCATTTGGTTAGCAATCTCCTCCCTACAAAACCCTAAGTTATGATATGAAATTCTAAAACAACCTGACCTAATAGACATGCAACATAAACACAGTCAAATTAGATTAGATGCAAGACTCTAGGGAAACAAATAATTGTTTCATTCCATCATTCTCCTATCGTAACCCACTTTATGGTGTAAATGAATAGATACAAGAAGCAATAATGCAAAAGAAAGATTTATAGAAATAGCAGCAGTCTTAGTTTCAATCTCCTTTTGATTTCACACACAAGAGTTGCTCTTGCCAAAAAAAAACTCCTTTATTTCAAAAGATAGTCTTTGTTTTTTTTCTACAATTTCTAGCCCTTCTCCACTTCTTTGAATGGCATATTTAAAACCTCTGAAAAAATTTTGTTTCTCCCTCCATGACTATTCATTTTCTCCTTCCCTTGTGCATGCATGTGTTTTGATTTCCAAAAAAAAACTTTTCGTTTCTATTTTGTGGCCCTTCGTTTCATTTTCTCCACATGGGCTTGCGTCTGTTTCCTTCCATGTGTAATGACCATCTTAAATGATTTCAAATCATTAAATATTCCTTATGTAATATTTTGTCTTATTCATTGGATTTTGTCCTTATGTCCACATCACTATGCAATCTTTAGTTTCATTGTCCTGGTGTTCATCACTAATATCAGACGCACTATCAACTACTTTGTTCCCTTGGCAAAAATGAAACATGTTGCGATATCATGAAACTTTTGCCTCACTCTCTTTTGTTGCTTTTAGCCATGAAAATATAACATGTCGTGATATTGCAACACTTTTTCTTTCTTGTTCTTTCTCTTTTGTTTTGGCCGTGAAAATGCAACATGTCGCGATATCGTGACACTTTTTATCTTTTGGCCGCGACAATACAACATGTCGCAATATTGTGACACTTTTTCCTCCTTTCTCTCTCTCCTTGCTTTGGACCGCGAAAATGCAACATGTCGCAATATCGTGACACTTTTTCCTCCTTGCGGTTTTTTGCTTTTTCTTTGATCTTTAGCATATGGGCCACTTCGGTCTTCTTGGAAAACATGCAAAAAAGGTGGGTCCCCAATTTTGGGGTACATTGTGGAGCAACCACAACATGACACATGTTACCTTGATGTTTCACATTTGCATGAAATACCTAAAGTTTCTCTAAGGACCTTACCTAGTTTTGATGGCATAGAAAAGATGGTATTTGAACACTACAAAGATGTAGCTTCCCTTGCTGATACTCATAATATTGTATCTAAAAATATTATGATCAGACTACTCACTAAGGACTATTTACCACTTATGGAGAATGTTATAGCATTAAATAATATAATCAAGAGAAAACAATGGATAGAGGTTAATACTATCACTACAAGCTAGACCAAGGATTATAATAATAATCATGATTCACTCCTAGTGAACCAAAGCATAGTTGAAGGGATTCAACTAGACATCCTACTATCAATTCCAAGGTCTCTAAATAAAAGAAGGATCAAGGCCTATGCAAAGCTATATTTTCTAGCCATGAATGTTGAGCAGAGAGCATAAAGGGTGGAGCTATTTCATAGCCTATTCAAAAAATCTATTTTAGTACCTACGGGAACAATAACATATTTGCTAGAATCTGAGAAGGTCAGCCTAATTGACATTCCCATTGGGAAAACATTAGAGGCTAATAATGCATCTATGGGAAGCTCCTCCCCCATTATTCTAGAAAATCACCCTTCTCCATTCTACCTATCTACTTTTGAAGAGAAGTATATACGACATAATTATGTAGTGTATCCAGATGCCTATGTCTCAATCATACAATTAGAAGTTTGTAGAAGTCTAGAATTGAACCTAGAAACGCAGGAACCATACTTATTGTATTTTAATGGAGTGTCATTAAAAATGGTGAGAACACTATGCAATGTCCTAATGATGGTATGTGGGCATCCATATTTGGATGTGACCCAAGACATAATGGTAGGTGATGTACCCTTCTTGTTTGGAATATGCTTATCCCAAGATTTATTAGGATAGATAAAAGAATATATGATCTAGAAACAAGATCATATGTTAATCCTATATGCTTGAAATATCGTTAAAGTACAAAATCAGGTCTTGCAACCTTTTTGCATTGAATATCATAGAGAACAAAGGACATGCCTAATGGAGCAGGTCATAAGTAACATAAGGACATATTCAAGAGATCCATCAAAAGCATGGTCAACTCAGCCTAGATTAAATAATCTACCCTCTGATTGGATAAACTTTAATGACTCAATCAATGGTTTAAAATTCCAATGGGACATAGAGCATTGTGATTATCACTATCATTGGGTTGCAACTCAAAATACAATGACAAGAGAAGAAAATAAAAGAAAGATAATAAATAATATGGGATTCTTGACACCTAAACACTTGCACGTATCATCATAAAGGCTAATGTCCATCTACAGGGCCATCAAAATTAGATAGGATTCCTTGCTTATTTTTTTAAATAAAGGGGTAAAAATTTATTGATAAAAAGTCTGGATTACAGAGTACAATTGAGCTTCCAATCAGGACTCAAATAAACAGCCAAACTGGCTAAAACCACTAGACTATAATGACACCCAAAAAATACAACAAGAACAAACCATATTAAGTCTGTACATCCTTGTGGATCAACTCCCATAGGCGTTGAGAGTCCCCATATGGGAGACTCTCCCAATTATCGATACTCCAAGGATCCAACAGCTCAGAAGCCCTTTTGGCCAGGCAATCAACAACCACATTCCATTCCCTTGGAATGTGCACAAAGGATATAAATTTGAACTCTTCATTCATTCTAAGAATTTGAATGGCTAAAAAGGCCAACTGTAAATTAAATTCCTCCACCCTTTTACTGTTTAAAATATTAACCACAATTTTAGAGTCAGACTCACAGATAATACTATGCTATCCAAGATAAAACCCCCTTCGTAAGGCCTAAAGAATTGCAAGAGCTTCCATAAAATTGTTGGAGTGAACACCTTTATAAATGGAAAAGAAAAAACTGACACCACCAGTAGAATCTCTCCCAACATCGCCAATGTTAGCATGTCCATGATTACCCTTGGACAATCCATCAGTATTAATTTTTAAAACTCCTCTAGGGAGTGGCCTCCACCTACCATCTCTCCTAACCTTCTTGTTGAGCTGAGGAACCCTACTAGAGCTAAAAGAGTTCAGACCATCCCCAAAGATACCAAGGGCTTGTTGTACCTTCTCCTCCCTAGAATCCAAAATAGGGTCAACATCACATTTGCTATGGATGGTTTCCTAAACCATATAGAAGATCCTTTGCCAGACATGTTGAATAGCCAAATAACTGCCCTAAAATATGCACCGGTTTTGTTCGATCCAAATTTGCCAGATGATGCAATAAGTGCCCAAATTCCAAGCCACCCGAAGGAAGGGGGCCTTGGTCGGAGGTCTGCCCAGACTACTCCAAAACTCCACCAGGGACAACACATGAAAACATGGATGGTTCCAAGGGCTCCACCAATGGTACCAAATGTCTTTAGCAAAGGAGCATTGGAAAATAAATGAGAAGAATCATCCTCATTCTTACTGCAAAGGACACCAAAAGAGGGACCCTGAAATCCCCTCTTCCTCACATTATCCCAAGTGAGGCATTTATTATGAGCTACCAACTAGAGAAAGAAGTTACATTTTTGCCAAGCAAATTTGTTCCACACCTTTTTCCACCAAGTGATAGGAAGACTCCTATATTTTTCTTATCAAGAAACTGATAACCATAGGCTATCGAGTAGGTTCCCTTAGGATTAGGGTTCCAAGCCAAAATATCTTTATCCCTCAATGAAGAACAATTCCTCCCCATAAGAATAAGAGAAAGCACCTCTCTATCCTTGGCTAGTCCCCCCTGGGGCCATTCTTGCAGATCTTTCCACCTGTACATCTCCATATTTCCAAAAGACTAAATTTTTTTAAAGTCCTCCACATGAGACCAACCTAATTCCAAGAAAAAAATGCTTAGGGAATGTAACCTAGGATATTGATTCAAGATATGAGGGTGACCATCCCAAGAATCCTCCCAAAAAAGAGCATTTGATCCCTGATTGCAAATCCAGAACAAACCCTGCTTGATTAAATTAGCTCCTCTTTTCAGAGTGTCCCAGATAACCGAACCTTTCCCAACAAAGTTGACTCTAGGGATATCAGCCTCAAAAATATCTCTCAAGTATTTACAAGATAATATTTTAGCCCAAATATGATCTTGAGAGGTACACCATCTCCAATAAATTTTTGCAGCCAAAGCCTACCCAAAAAGAGCTATCTGTCGCAACCCAAGGCCTCCCTCTTGCACCGGCCTACATATAGAATCCCACCTAACCAAACTCCATTTAGATTGATCAAGTTTTCCAGACCATAAAAACTATCTTGAAAAAGCATCCATGTCCTTGATGAAGTGAGAGGGATCTATTGGTACAAAACATCTATAAATGGGTAAAGCTTGAACAACATAGTTTAAAAGCATCACTCTACCTATAGTGGATAGCCATCTAAAAGTCTAGTGATTCACCTTCCTTCTAAACTTATCAAGAATAGACTATGAAGAATATCTAGGTAGAGGATGAGATGAAATTGGAATACCAAGATAAATGAAGGGGGGATTCCCAACCTAGAATATTATAATGCGAGCAATCCTAGCTTGAATAAGAGGAGGGGTATTGAAGAAGAAAATAGAAGACTTTTCCTCATTAATCAACTGTCTAGAAGCACCAAGATATATGTCAAGATACTGTCTAATTTTCCAGCTTCCCTGATAGTGGCAACTCCCAACAAAGCAATATCATAAACAAATTGAAGGTGGGAAAGAGGTGGCAAACTACTATCCCACTTCCACCCTTGAATGAGACCCTGCATGACTTGAGACTTGAGAAATCTTCCCAACCCTTCCGCCATAATGATAAACAAATAAGGAGATAAAGGATCTCCTTGCCTCAATCCCCTTGAGGCCTCAAACAGCTCTGATGGATCATTATTAACAAGAACAGAGAATGAGGAATAAGAAACACAGCTCATCACCCATCTAATCCATTCCTCCTCAAATCCAAAAGCAGCAAGAAATTTCTGAAGAAAGGACCATCTGACCCGATCATAGGCTTTGGCTATGTCCAACTTAATGAACATAGTTTTCTCCTTAGAATTTTCCATCGAGTGAATAGCTTCTGTAGCAATAACAACCCCATACAAGATTTTTTGGCTAGCAACAAACCCTCCTTACTCCTCAGAGATGATTTTTCTCAACCATATCTTCAACTTCTCAACAATAATTTTTGTGATAATCTTATACACAACATTGTAGAGAGTAATAGGCCTGAACATATCCAAGGAATTTGCTCCCTCTTTTTTGGGTATAAGCACCACAAAGGTAGCATTTAGGGCCCTTAGCATCTGTTTGTTCTTTTGGGACTCATGGACCACCTCCAAAAGATCAAATTTGATTAAATCCCAAAAATCTTGATAAAACTCAATCGGGAATCCATATGGGCCTGGGGCTTTTCCTTTTTCATCTTGAATACAACATTTTCCAACTCCTCAAGGGAAATTGGACCCATCAAGTGCTCATTCATCTCTCTAGAAACAATCATTGGAATACAATTTAGAATAAGCTTTTCATTCTCATCATCTGATAAAGAGTCCTCCTTGAAGAGAGAGGAAAAATACCTCTTAGTCTCTTCTAAAATATCCCTAAAAGAAGAGAGCAGGGCACCCTGAGAATTCACAAGAGAGGTAATCAGGTTACCATTATGGTGAGCCTTAACTGAGTTATAAAAGAAGGCTATGTTCCTATCCCCTTCCTGAAGCCAATCTACTCGAGCTTTTTGTTTCCAAAAAATTTCTTCCCTCAGTTCCCATTCAGCAAGGTCTTTCACAGCCTCAAATTCCTCAACAAGAAGCTCCTTCATGAATCCCTACTCTCTAATATTCCTTGAAGCTTCTTCCATTCTCCTAAGAGCTGCCAGCTTAGCCAAGGAAAGATTCCCAAAATTCAGTCAATTCCATCTCTTCAATTTATGTTTTACAAATTGTAGTCGCTTCATAAAGGAATACATAGTGGTGCCATGAGGAGGTTTTCTAGTGGTCCACCAGCCTCACATGAAATCATGAAGCTTAGGATCACGAAGCCACATAAGTTGAAACTTAAAGGAGGGATTATTTTTTCAGCCCTAAATCCAAAGCATAGAGTTTGATAGACCAATGATCAGATCCCCTACCCTCCAGAATCACAGAACTAGCACTTTTGTTATTACCCATCCAATAACTGGATATCAAAAACCTATCTAGTCTCTCTGATATGGAAGCTTCCCCTCACCTTCAATTATGCCAATTAAAGATCCCATTATTTGGCTTTATTTCAACCAAGTTTAGGGCCTAGATATGAGCACTGAAGATAGAATAAAAAGGCTCGAGACGGTCCACCCCACCATGTTTCTCCTCTAGACAAGTGATAGAGTTGAAGTCTCCAACCAAAATCCATGGGTACAGGGGAAACAAACTTCTCACAAAGAAAATGTGCTCCCACAAATTAACTTTACCATTGTAATCAATAGGAGAATACACATTTGTAAGTAGGATGGTTTCACCAGATTCATTATCATGCCCGACCATCGAAATAGACCATCTGTTGGAAATCCAAGTAAGAGGGAATATCTTAATCGGATCCCATAGTGATGCCACTAGCATATCCACATGCACCAATATATTGGCATTGCCCCCTTATCCACAAATTGGGAGCAATATTGAACATACTATCAATAGCCAATTTAGTCTCCTGAATAAACACCACATTCGAAGAATGCACACGAAACAAATTAGGAACAACTTTTTGTCCATGGATGTTGTTCAACCCCCTTACATTCCATGAGAGGATAATCATTTTTAGGGGTTATAAAAATGGGAGTCCAATGTTCTCACCAAGCTTGACTCCACCAAAGTCTCCCTAATTAACTTAATTTCATCCTTGTCCTTCTTCCGACCCACCTTCATATTCTTATCCGAATTTTTTTAATTATTTTATGTTGTAATCCCAACACCGTAGGATTTTTGCAGTCCAAGGATGACTGCATCAGTTCCTGAGTAGGATAGGGCATAACTAAATATGTACCACTTTCCAAAATAGTTTCCCTTATAGGGCTAGACCCAACCATATCCCCTATACTTAGATCCAAAGCCCTTTGTTCTTCATTTAAACCCCCTAGATCTGATTCCTTAAGTTCCCCCTCAAGAAGAGACATCTGATTTGGCCTTGTTATATTTGCATTAGGTAGTGACATTTTAGGTATCTCCATGCACTGATCAAGATCATCTAATATTTCAAAACGGTTGAGTAGAGCATCTGGCTTGCTATCCTTAAGGTCTTTGTTTGCCCTTCGTCCTTTGTTTTGGGCTTTTACTGGAACAAAACCTTCCTTATCCCATTCTCCTTCCTTTATCGGGGCTTTTCCTTTATCCAAAATTTGTCTAGACCGAGAGGGCCCAGGATTTGAAGCCATAGGTGGGACAAACTTAGGGAATTTTCTTTGCAGGTGGTCATATTCACAGCAAATACGATAACAAAATGGAAGAGCTTCATAGTCAAGTTTTTGAACCCATGTAGTTGATCCAAATTGTATTTCAATAGAATCTAGAATAGGATTATTTAAGTCAATTTCAACACAAATATGAGCAACAAATATTACCTTTTTATCCATTGTCTGTTGTGACGGTCCAACCGGATTCCCAAGCAGAAGGGCAATCTTATGCAAGATATCAGTTCTCCAGAATTCCAACGGGAGCCATGGAAGCCCAACCCATACTGGAACTTGCGATGGTCACTCCTCTGATGGGTTGAAACCCACATGCCAGGTTTTAAGAAAGAGTCCCACTTGGTTATAGAAATAAGGACCCCCTTCAAATGCTTTGTTATGATCTGCAATACAAGATAAAACCACCATAAAATAGTTTTTCGCACTCACCTCCACATCACCTTCAAGATTCCAAGTCTTCCTGACCCAAGCCTCAACAAAGGGGAGAGAAATGTGGATGCCCAAAAATTTGCCAATAAGGGCATTTTTGGTTAGATACTCCACATCTTTCGCCATCGATTTTGGTTGAACCACTAGAACTGGCCTGGCTTCAGATTGTTCCAAACATCCATTGTTCTTTAACAAGCGGTTCTCGACATGCACTAGAAAATCATGTTCCTTCTAGTCATTTTTAGATGAAAAAACATCACGAGCATGCACTCTTTGTGCCGGACCCGATGCCATCATGACATTCCTCCAATTTTTTAGACCTCCTTCGGAAGCTGCTACCATCCCCACATAGGGTTTTTCTTCATAAAACCCTAGAAGAGTAGTTTTTCCTCATCAAACCCTAGCAAAGACCTCGAAATCTCCTAATTCAGGCATGGAAAGCACACCATAATTTTTTGTATATAGCCAACAATTAAATAAGTAGATATGAAAATACATATCTACTCAGTGTATTACATCATCTTGTACATAGAATAGAGACATAAAAAAGGGGGATCATTGTAGTAATTTATTGCAAGTCAATCAAATTTAAAGTATAATAAGTAATCATAAAAAAATATTGAAAAAATAAATGCAAAATAAAGATTAAGTGTCAACAATTATCAAGCACTTTCTACCCTCTTCCTAATTTCTTCCCTCCTTTTAATGCTTTGACTTCGTAGCCCAATGGATAAGAATAAAATATTATAAATTTGTAGACGATGTACCTAAAGACATGCATTTGCATGAGGTAGAACTATCATAACTTGTATAAGTAAGATAACATACCATCCCTTATATGAACATAATTTTAGACGGTTAAAAGATGCCAAAAAAGAAGGATCTAGATTCACATAATAAGGATATCAATAGATGATTTGTGTTAAGCTAAATATTTTAATAAAAATGCCCAACCTAGTATCAGCTGGAAGAATTGCCCTATATATAACGCTTCATATGCAACATAAGTGAACAATTATTCAGATAAAGATAATTTCAAGAGTGAATTTGAAGATTCTCATGGCAAATTGTGATCAACATAATAAGTTTTTTCTAGATTGTGTAAGAAAGAAAAGAGGGTGTAAAAACATGGCAATCTATCTATTACTGAAGTAGCTATTAGTTGTAGTGGAGTATGCTCATGAAAGTGCAGTTTGTGGGGGTGTCTCATGAACCATGTAATTTCTATTACCATTTTGATGGGATAATTCTAGAACTACCTTCCCTTTTGTTTCTTAATTTTCTTTAGAAATTCCATTTCTTTTAGTACTCACCAGTTGAATTTATTGCACACTCCTTTGGTTAATGGTATTTTTAATACTTATTTTGCCTCCTCTTCTCCATTTACTCCATGTAAATATTATTTCTTCTAACTTTTTTTCCTTCCTATGCTTTCCCTTTTTCTCCACTTCACCATTATTTCCCATATTTTTGCGTGTGCCCCACATTTCATCACCCACCACCCTCCTTTATCTTGCAGTAAATACCAACTGTATTTCCTCAAGTTTTTCTTCTAGCCCCTTCTTCCCCTTTCCTCCCCTTATAAAGTGCTTAATTCAAAATATGGCTATCTAAGTTCATTATTTACACAAAGTGAAAATCCCTTGTGAGTCACCAAGAATGTGGGTATTTTTGCATCTACCCATGTGATATCACTAGCAATTTGTTTTTGTAACTAAGAATGGAAATATTAGGTCAAAAATAAAGGTTTTCAAATACTTTGTGCCTAGTCCTTGTGTCTAGTTGTCAATAGTTTAGTAAAAAGAAACCAGTCTTGGTCGACTAAAAATACAAAAATTTGAAGTTTGAGCTAAGTGAACCTACCAAAAGCAAAAGAGGAGAAAAATGGTTAACTCTTGAACTCACTAAAACTTTTGTATCTATATGGAGCCTAGAGTAATACCAAAAGTTTATCTCCCCACTGGAATGTTACAATTAGAAAAAATTTCAAAGTTCCAAAAGGGCTAGAACTCTTGTACTGAGATGGAGCCTAGAGTAGTACCAAAAAATTATCTCCCCACTAGAAGGTTACAATGAGCAAAATTGTTTTAAGTCCCAAAAGGGTTAAAACTCTTGTATTGAAATGAAGCCTAGAAGAGTACTAAAAGTCCATTGTGCTATTGGAAGCAAGAGATAAGTGGAAATGGCTAAGTCTTGGAGGAGCCAAAAATTTTGTACTAAGGTGGAGCTTAGAGAGGTGCCAAAAGTCTATCGTGCTATTGAAACCAAGATATGAATGAAAATGGCTAAGTCCTAAAAGGGCCAAAAATTTTGTACTAATATAGATCTTGGAGGGTTTCCAAAAACCCATCACATGAGCGAAAGAATGCAGAAAATGGCTACCATGGCAAAGTTGCCACAAGCTGCCATGGCAAATCTGCCCTAAACTTGTCAAAAATTTTGTACCTAAATGGATCCTAAAGTAGTACCAAAAGTCCATCGCTCTATAAAAAATAAGAGATGAGCAAAAATAGCCAACTCCAAAACTTGCTAGAATTTCTATACCAAGATGAAGCTCAAAGTAATACTAAAATTCCATTATGCTACTAGAGGAGATAAACAATATAATTTGGCTAAGTCTCAGACCTACCAAAAATTTTGTACTTATCCAAATCCCATCGAGGTACCAATATTTTATCACGTAATCAAAGAGTATAAAGAGAAAAATTCCTATCACCCATCAGTTGGCAACCATCAATTTGCAAAAGTTGGTTACATCTAATATCTAGCATCAAACAACCATTATCTCATTCTATCTATAGGGTAGGATCGCTTGTTCGCTTCATTTTAAGAACATGTATGTATGAATGATTACCTATTTCTAAATGCTCATAGTGTTTATTTTGCTTCCTATATTTATCCTCATTATTCATTAACTTGTTCTAGAATTTATAATCTGATAAGCTACACAGTTGTAGAAATTAATGTTTTGTGGTTGATGATAAACAAGTTGGTATGTTAGGCAATTTCCTCGTTTTACTAATTGCATAGTCTTCTACTATGCATGCATCTTGATGTGGCTTAATATGCACCACTATAAGTTCTAGCTTCAATTTCTTTTGCTTCTTTCAACATATTTTTCCCCCATGTTTTAGGAATAATTATCTTGAACTTCAAAAGAACCAGCCTCATCTAGAGATTGACCACTAAATCCTCACAAATTCAAGGCCATTCAATGTTGGTCAAGATTTATGGGTGCATAACCTTACCTTATGCAAATTTAAAGACCAACAATTTTTGGCACACTTGGTGGGACCCAAGTTCTACAATTTGGATAAATTAGAGTTTGGTGATAATCTATTTTAGCAATATTCTTCTCAATCACCTAGAAACCCCATGTAATTTCAACCCAAATATATGATAGGTTGCCTTTAAAACCCTAATTGGACCCTACTTTTCTTGAATGAATCAAGATATAATGGGTAGTCTTGACCTCATTAACAAAGAAATTATTCTCACCTAGTGACTCCTATCTAAAGAAAGAACCCAAAAAATTTGAAATATCAATACCACATTAGGTTTCTATGGCCCAACAATATTATCCACCATGGAATTACACAGGTTACCTTGATGTTTCACTTTTGCATGAAATACCCAAGGTTTCTCTAAGGACCTTACCTAGTTTTGATGGTATAGAAAATATGGTATTTGAACACTACCAAGATGTAGCTTCCCTAGCTACTAGTAATAATATTGTATCTGAAAATGTGATGATTAGGCTACTCACTCTCTTTATATCTCAAAGGAAATGTGTTTTTGTGGTAGAAATAATTGGAAAATAGAAGCATCTACACATGGGATGATTTAGAAAAATATCTTATTAACATGTTTGATGACCTTGGATATTCCTTCTTATTGCTTACACAATTCTCATTCGTCAAACAAGCTCCTCATGAAAGTATTTTTTATTTCAATGTCCAATTTAAAAGAATATGAAGGAGAATTCCTCAGGAATTCCAACCATCCCCATATTAAGCATATATCTATTAAATCTATGTCTTTCATTCTAATCTACGCATTCTCATTTAAAAATTTAAAGAAAAAATATTTCCTCATATTTTCTAAGAAGCCATTTAGGCTAAAACATGTTAATTATGATAAGTAAAATCCCATCTAGAAAAATGGCTCACCCTATAACTTCGTCTATAAGTCCATGCTTCACATCACTCTCTCAGGTAGCTATACCTTGCTCATGTTATGATTCTAGAGTTACCTCTCAAGGGAATCAAATACACCCTAAAACACAACTAAAGGCAATGATTCAAAGAATGATTGAGTAGGTTAGGGACATGGAGAAATGATTTATACAATCTGGAACAAATGCTCCTAAAATTCAATATAGTCACATTAGTCAGATAACTTCTTGTAGATTGAAGAAACATAAAATAATGTTAGAGAAGAACCAGAATAGAGCATAAATTCCAAAATGGGAAAAGTAATGGATGATCTAGATCTTGATAGGCCCTTATCACTTGGTGAAGTCCATACCCAATCAAGCCTTTTGGGAAATATTTCTCAATGTCTTCCACTTATGGAGAATGTGATAGCATTAAATAATATAATCAAGAGAAAACAATGGATAGAGGTCAATACTATCACTACAAGCTAGACCAAGGATTATAATAATAATTATGATTCACTCCTAGTGAACCAAAGTATAGCTGAAGGGATTCAACTAGGCAACCTACTATAAATTATAAGGTCTCTAAATAAAAGAAGGATCAAGGCCTATGCAAAGCTATATTTTCTAGCCATGAATGTTGAGCAGAGAGCATAAAGGGTGGAGCTATTTCATAGCCTATTCAAAAAATCTATCCTAGTACCTACGGGAATAATAACATATTTTTTGGAATCTGAGAAGGTCGGTCTGATTGACATTTCCATTGGGAAAAAATTAGAGGCTAATAATGCATCTACGGGAAGATCCTCCCCCATTATTCTAGAAAATCATTGTTCTCCATTATACCTATCTATTTTTTTAGATAAGTATATACGACATAATTGTGTAGTGGATCAAGAGGCCTATGTCTCAATCATTCCATTAGAAGTTTGTATAAGTCTAGAATTGAACCTAGACACACTGGAACCATACTTGTATTTTAAGGGAGTGCCATTAAAAATGGTCAGAACACTATGCAATGTCCTATTGATGGTATGTGGGCATCCATATTTGGATGTGACCCAATACATAATGGTAGGTGATGTATCCTTCTTGTTTGGAATATGCTTATCCCAAGATTTATTAGGATAGATAAAATAATGTCTAATCTAGAAACAAGATCATATTTTAATCCTATATGCTTGAAATATCATTAAAGTACCACATCAGGTCTTGCACACTTTTTGCATTGAAGATCATAGAGAACAAAGGACATGTCTGATGGAGCAGGTCATAAGCAACATAAGGATAGATTAAAGAGATCCATAAAAAGCATGGTCAACTCAGCCTAGATTAAAGAATCTACCCTCTGATTAGATACCCTTTAATGACTCAATAAATGGTTTAAAAGTCCAATGGGATGTAGAGCATGGTTTAAAAGTCCATAGGGTAATCTGTAGGAAATATCCTAAGTTAGGCATTGCAAGCACACCATAATTTTTTGTACATAACCAACAATTAAAGAAATAGATATGAAAATACATATCTACTGAGTGTATTACATCATCTTGTACATAGAATAGAGACATAAAAAATGGGTATCATTGTAGTAATTGATTGCAAGTCATTCAAATTTAAAGTATAATAAGTAATCATCAAAAAATATGGAAAAAATGAATGCAAAATAAATATTAAGTGTCAATAATTATCAAGCACTTTCTACCCTCTTCCTAATTTCTTCCCCTCCTACTTTTAATGCTTTGAATTTGTAGCCTAATGGATAAGAATAAAATAGTATAAATTTGTAGATGATACACCTAAAGACCTGCATTTGCATGAGGTATAACTATCATGAATTGTATAAGAAAGATAACATACCATCCCTTATAAGGACATAATGTTAGATAGTTAAAATATGCCAAAAAGGAAGGATCTAGATTCACATAATAAGGATATAAATAGATGATTTGTGTTAAGCTAAATATTTGAATAAAAATACCCAACCTAGTATTAGCTGGAAGAATTGCCCTATATATAATGCTTCATATGCAACATAAGTGAAAAATTATTCAGATAAGGACGATTTCAAGAGTGAAGTTGAATATTCTCATGGAAAATTGTGATCAACATAATAATTTTCTGCTATATTGTGTAAGAAAGAAAAGAGGGTGCAAAACAACAAATGCTTATGGCAATCTGTTTGTTCCTGAAGTAGCTATTAGTTTTAGTGGAGTATGATCACAAAAGTGCAGTTTGGGGGGGTGTCTCATGAACCAATTAATTTATCTTACCATTTTTGGGGGGATAATTCTAGAACTACCTTCCCTTTTGTTTCTTAATTTTGTCTAGAAATTCCATTTCTTTTAGTACTCACCAGTTAAATTTATCGTGAACTCCTTTGGTTAATGGTTTTTTTACTACTTATTATTTTGCCTCCTCGTCTCCTTTTCCTCCATGTAAATATTATTTCTTCTAGATTTTTTCCTTACCATGCCTTTCCATTTTTCCCCACTTCACCATTATTTTCCAACTTTTTGCGTGTGCCCCACATTTCATCATCCACCACCCTCCTTTATCTTGCAGTAAATACCATCTGTATTTCCTCAAGTTTTTCTTCTAGATCCTTCTTCCCATTTCCTCCCTTTAGAAAGTGCATAATTCAAAATATGGCTATCTAAGTTCATTATTTATACAAAGTGAAAATCCCTTGTGAATCACCAAGAATGTGGGTATTTTTCCATCTATCCATGTGATATCACTAGTAATTTTTTGTTTATAACTAAGAATGGAAATATTGGGCCAAAAATAGAGGTTTTAAAATACTTTGTGCTTGGTCCTTGTGTCTATTTGTCTAGTGATAAGTAAAAAGAAACCAATCTTGGTTGACTAAAAATACAAAAAATTGAAGTTTGAGCTAAGTGAACCTACCAAAAGCGAAAGAGGAGCAAAAATGGTTAACTCTTGAACTCACTAAAAATTTTGTATATAGATGGAGCCCAGAGTAGTACCAAAAGTTTATCTCCCCACTGGAAGGTTAAAATTTGAAAAATTAGCTAAGTTCTATAAGGGCCAGAACTCTTGTACTGTGATGGAGCCTAGAGTAGTACCAAAAAATTGTCTCCCCACAGACTAGAACATAAGAAAAGCAAATCCTTGTTGAATTCCACAACATCCTTGCCTATGAAGAATCCTTTTGGAGGTAAAAATCTAGAGATATTTGGCTCAAATAAGGAGACTCAAACACTAAATTATTTCATGTGTCTACCCTCAGGAATAGAAGTAACAACCGTATCAAAGAACTGGTGAAAAGTGATGGCACCTCTACCATAGATCCAGAGGAAATCAGATATGAGGTAGTTTATTTTTTTAGATCTCTCCTTGAGGATGACAACTCATATTCTACCTTTTCTCAAGAGTCTATGCTCCATCATATTCCCCTTTCTATTCCTAATAATGTTAATCTCATCTTAATTGCCCCCTTCCAAGATGAAGAAATCAAGTCGGCCCTTTTCTCCATGCAACCTGATAAAGCTCCTGGACCTAATGGTTTTTCCCCCATTTCTTTCAAACCTTCTAGGACATTTTTGGGCCTGATGTTTGTCTAGCCATAAGATAATTCTAGTCTTCTAAAATAATTCTATGAGGTTTCAATTCCACTTTTATCGCTCTTATCCCAAAAAACCTATTGTAAAATCTTTGTCCAACTTCAGACCCATTAGCCTGTGTAATGTTGCCTATAATATTTTGACTAAAATCATGGCTAATAGGATGAAAAGTATCCTACCCAACATCATTGAACCCTACCAAGGAAGCTCTATCCAAGGTAGATAAATCCTAGATGGTGTCATCTCCATCCATGAAGCTCTACACTTTGCCTCAAAAACCAAAAATTCTACCTTTGTTCTCAAACTCGACATGAATAAAGCATATGAAAAAGTTAACTGGGACTTCCTTATGGCCATCTTGCTCAAGTTTGGTTTCCATCCTAAGTGGATTGATCTAATTAAAGCTTGCATATCCTCATCTTGGTTCTCAATCCTCATTAATGGATCCACAATAGGGTACTTTCATAGTAGCAAAGGACTAAGGCAAGGGGATCCTATCTCACCTCTTTTATTCATCATCATAGTTGAAGCCCTGGGAAGGACCATCCAAGAAACTTGCAGAATAGGCCTCCTATATGGAATCAAAGCTTCCTCCTAGACCAATCCTATTTTGCATCAGCAATTCATAGATGATACTGTATAGTCTACTAATGCTTCTGTCTTTGAAGCGTAGGTTATCAAATTTATCCTCTAGATTTACGAAGCAGCTATCGAATAAAAGGTGAACTTCAATAAGAGTAAATTGTATTTCCTCAATACACCTATTCAAAGACAACTCAATATTTCTAGGATTCTTGAATGCTCTATAGCTGATCTCCCAACCACTTATTTAGGCCTTCCCCTATTTTGTGGTCAACCCACAACCTCTATGTGGAACAATGTGATAGAGAGGATCCAAAAGAAACTTGCAAGGTGGAAGGGTAATCTACTATCCCAAGCTGCCAAGAGCACTCTTACATCAGCCTCCCTCCAAAGCATCCCTATGTATTTCCTATCTATTTTCAAAGCCCCAGTTGCATTTTACCATAGAATATAATAGATCCAAAAAACATTCTATGGTTAGGAACTGAAAACAAGCAAAAGTTGCATCTTGTTGCCTGGGATAAAGTGTGCAGACCTAAGGATAGAGGAGGCATCAAGCTTAGAAGAATTCAATCCCTTAACATAGGTTTGATATCCAAATAAGTTTGGTGTTTGGTGTTCGATACTAAGAATGAATGGATATCCATAGTTAGAAGGAAATATTTGCAAGGTACCAATTTCTTCAACGATAATGCTCCTACTAGAGGATCCACCTTCTGGAATTCTATCATCAATACTAGGTTTCTCTTGGAAAAAGGTCTAATATGGAAACTAGGGGATGGTAGTAGAATAGATTTCTGGAATGACAAATGGATTTCCAAAAATCCCCTGATAGAAGATCCTATGTTGTCTAAACTTCAAGCCTTCACAGATTCCAAGATAGGAAAAAAGTCTTTGACTTCCTTTCTATCCAGAATGACATTATCATATGGAAAACCATTAGGTGCACTACCCTCCCTATCGAATCATCTAGTTTGAATTCCCTCCTGCATTCCACTATCATTCCCACCACTAAATCCATTGATAATTTCATTTGGAAACCTTTTAGAGTGGGGATTTCACTATTAAATATGCATATCTTCTTCTCCTTGATAATGAGGATATCTTGTTGCCTTTTAACCTAGTTTGGATCAAATCCCTCATTCCCAAAGTGTCATTCTTTGCCTGGATTACTATCCAAGAGAGAATTTTGACAATAGATAATTTGAACAAGAAAGGCATCACCATCCCCAATAGATGATCTTTATGCCTCAATGCCTAGGAATCCCCCTCTCACATCTTCCTCCACTGCCCCTTCTCCTCATCCATCCTTGAATCCATATTCCATTCCTTCCACATCCTTTGGGCCAAACCGTGCTCCATCGTTGACCTTTTCATCCATTGGCCCTCCCACTTTTTTGATCCTCACCTCAAATTATTTTGGAAAATATGCCTCCACCATTTCCTTTGGTAATTCTGGCTTGAAAGAAATCGTAGAGTCTTCTCCCAATGCCCGACCATCTCGGAGCTAATATCTAGCAAAATCCTTGCCAATGCCAAATAAAATGCTTCCCTCATACCCCCATCCCCCAAATCGGCCTCCATGTTTGAGCTTGCTTTAGGCAGATATCTTGGCCAATCCTTAGAGGATTTTAATCCTCCCACCAACCACAAAATTGACTCCAAATGGATTCCTCCTCCGACGGGCTAGTTCAAACTGAATTTTGATGGAGCTACAAAAGGTAACCCAGGGAAAGCAGGAGCAGGGGGCATCCTCAGAAACCACCAAGGAGAAGTCATCCTCACCTTCATTGAAGGATTGGGGGACCATATAAATCATGTTGTTGAGGCTAAGAGCATGTGGAAGGGCCTTTCCCTTACCAAGAACTTTTCCAATAGACTAATTGTAGAAGGAGACTCTCTCAATATCATCAGCTACCTCAAGAAAAACAACATTCCATCCTGGAGAGTTAGGGACTACATTGAAGGAGCCAAGATTTTAATCCTTGACATGCAGGAAGTTATATTCCAACATGCCTACAGAGAGGCTAATAGAGTTGTGGACAGGCTAGCCAACATCGGAGTCCATACTCCCAACATATTAACCTAGAATGACAACATTCTTGATGAAATTCATACCATTGTTGACCAGGAAAAACCTACTAGGAATAATCACACTGGTCTTCCTCATGAGGACATGGTCCTCCAGGATCAACATCCTTTGTCACATGTCTAATTTCATCTAGAGAATTTGGATGTCCAGGTGTACTATGAACATTCCAACTAAGCATAGAAAATGCAGACTCCTCAATATCCATGTGAGGAGTGGAATCTAGATATCCAACCAAATCACTCACCACCAAAAGGTCACGTTTGTCCAAACCATTCTTTTTGGAATGTACGCTAATACCTATTTCAAATTATGGCATTCCATGTCAACTCTTTGTAGGTACCTAGGCGGCATGGTAATTTCCAACAAGAGGACACTCCACGAAAGCACGCATCTGATGTGGCGTCAGTACCATGCCAACATAGGGCCGAGTAATCTCCACTCCCAAAATAGAATCGTGGCCCAAGGAAAGCTGACCACCAACACCATTAGGAGGATGTGGCACCTCAAGAGGGAAAGAAACAATGACAAAAGTTGGATTGAAAAGACATCTTGGGACCTAGAGCATACTTTCCTAGAATATCATGACGGTAAAGGAGAACTTTCCAGAAACACCCTTCTTGGCTCCAATACCAATCATACCCAAGATCCAACGATCATTATTCCAAACCTTCCATATCTCCTCAATCAGAGTCCCTTTCCAAGAAATAATTTCTAATACAAGCTCAAGCCCTCCAATCCCCAAGTGCCAAATTCAAATTGCTCTGTTATGTCCATTAATGGCAACCTCCAATTTTTGTGGCATTCTTTCCAAGCCTCCATCCTTATATTCACCATTACTCCTCCTTGCATTGCCATCATCTCCCTGGTTATTTTCCATCCTTACTAGCGCAGTATAACTTTCGATCCTCTTGCCCTTGTTCGCCCTTCCAACTCCTTCCCCAACCCCCATTTCCCTACCACCATGAACTTCATTGAGCCCAACAAATTTACTTGTGATCCCCTTGCCAAAATAATTCTCAATGACCACCATTTTTTCCCTTTCCTCCATATGTTCTTTGGCAAGGAGCTTGAAATTACCTTAGCTTTTCTGGATATCTGGTAGAATGGTGCTGTCACTATCCAAGGAAGGAGATTCTGTGTGGAACTCCACCTTCTATCCATGAAAACTAGGCAAAATCTGAAGGGGTGCTCTATCCAAAGACACAAGCACAATTGGGATGTTGAACTCAAGGAGTTCAAGGATAATGAAAATATTTTCAAAGGTGCCAAATAGGGCATCTACAGGAGCGACTTGAGCATCCCCTGGAATGATGTGATGAAACCAGTAATGGAGTTCATCACTGTCAATGACCCCAAAAAAGACCTCTGCACTTATCATCTGGCCTTTGTGAATCATTTCCACAATATCAATCCCCTCAATTTCTCCTCAATTCCATCAATTACTCAATTAATTCCTGTAGGAACAAGAAATGCCAGGACCTTCCTCTCCATCAAGGCTTATTCAAGGTAATTTACACCTATGTTCTGGCTAACAGTCCTCAACCCAACCCAATGGTCCCTAGCCCAACCAAACCAGTGGGATCTTCTGCTCGCATTTCCCTTGCTGAAATAAAGAGGAAGGTCATTGAGGCTGTTACCGAATAGAAGGTGAGGAAAAGTATCAGTTTTGAAAGCACAGAGGGGCCCGTGAGGAAATCTGCTCACCTCCAAAATCTGGCAGCAAAACGTAACATCATTGACATCAAAACTGAGGATGAAGAGGCTGACGATGAGATGAGGTGGCTGAAGGAATTTATTATTTCTTCCATGATTGGCATGATGAATGCCATGGTCAACTCAATGATCGACATGAGGGAAGGTCTTCAAAAGCTATTCTTTGGGGGGCAAAGTGGCCAGGAAGTGGATGGCGGGTCTGAAGCTGAGGAGGTGGTTGCGGTCAAAGAAGAACCCAAGGAAGCTGGCCAAGGTGATATCAAGGATGAGGAAAGGAACTCCATTGAGGAATAACTTCCTCACTTCCTTACTTTTTTCTTCTTTGGCTACCCTGCGAGGAGCTTGTTCCTTTTTGTTAAGCTATTCATCCCATGTTCCCTCGACTACCTTGCATGGATCTTGTTCCTTTTTTATTTGCAGGACTATCCTTTTAGGCTACGTCTTTTGTTTCCTTTTCCTTGGTTTTGAGGTTGCATCCTCTATTTCGACTTTCTCTAGTTTTATATCAAGGCTTTGTCCCTTGTTCTTACTTCTTTCTACTCACGACAAGCATAGTTTTTTTTGTATCAAGGTTTTGGGATCCTTAAAACTTGTTTAAGTAATACAATATTTTAATTAAAAAACCATTGTGCTACTGGAAGCAATAGATGAGCAAAAATGGCTAATTCTTGGAGGGGCCAAAACTTTTGTACTAAGGTGGAGCTTAGAGGGGTGCAAAAATTCTATCGTGCTATTGAAACCAAGAGATGAACAAAAATGGCTAAGTCATGAAAGGGCCAAAAATTTTGTATCAAGATAGAGCATGGAGGGGTGCCAAAAACCCATAATATGAGTGAAAGAATGTAGAAAATGGCTAACTCCTAAACTTGTCAAAAATTTTGTACCTAAATGGATCATGAAGTAGTACCAAAAGTCCATCTCTCTATCAAAAACAAGATATGAGCAAAAATAGCTAACTCCTAAACTTTATAGAACTTCTATAACCAGATTAAGCTCAAAGTAGTACTAAAAGTCCATTATGCTACTAGAGGAGATAAATAGTAGAATTTGGCTAAGTCTCAAACCTACCAAAACTTTTGTACTTAACCAGATCCCATCAAGGTACCAATATTTTGTCATGTAATCAAAGAGTAGAAAGATAAAAAGTCCTATCACCCATCAGTTGGCAACCATAAACTTACACAAGTTGGCTACATATAATATCTAGCATCAAACAACCATTATCTCATTATAGCTACAGGGTAGGATCGCTTGTCAAAAAATATTAATAGTATCAACACCATCGTGCAGATGTTAGGGCAACTCAACTAAAAAATTATTACAAAATTAATGAACCATGTGCAAGTAGCAATGCCAACATTTAGAATGATGCAAATTCCATCCAAGTTAGCAAGCCATAATCATATGGTTATACCAAGCATACCTCCAAGTAGTTTAACATACTGGTGAATCTTCTAACATAATGATAATCCACTCCTAAGGTAATCATACCTAGATAACTTAATACATTGTAAAAGTCTATAAAGACTAGAATGTAGAATGAAAATTGTCACCTCTTAGGCTTTTACAATTTGTATATAAGAAAAATGATTGCATTTAAATATAAAAGGATTGTTGTTTGGCCTTTGGTTCACTTCATTTATAGAACATGTATATATGAATGATTACCTATTGCTAATTTTAGTTTGTTGAATTCTCATAGTGTTTATTATATTTCCTAGACTTATGCTCATCATTCATTCACTTGTTCTAGAATTTGTAATTTAATAAGCTACATAGTTGTAGAAATGAATGTTCTTTGTTTTATGGTAAAGTGGTTGGTCTGTTGGGTAAAATCCTTGTTTTACTAATTGTATAGTCTTCTACTATACATGCATTTTTATGCGGCTTAATATGTACCACTATAAGTTCTAGCTTAAACATATTTTACTTCTTTCAACACTTTTTTCACCCATATTTTAGGAGTAGTTAATTTTAACTTCAAAGGAACCGGTATCTTTCAAACATTGACCATTAAAGCCTCATAACTTCAAGGTTATTCAATGTTGTTCAAGATTTGTGGGTACACAATCTTACCTTAAGTAGATTTAAATACCAATAGTTACTGACAATATCTTTGCATTATCTGTTCCTGAAAGTATTTGATCACTAACATTGTGATTCCCTGTATTTATGACTATTTGTATCTAACTCTATTACTAATAATTCTATGCCTACTATAGATTTTGAGTATCATAGATAATTGTTACTGACACTGACAACTGATAACTTTGATCTAACAATTATTTTTCTCAGACTAAAGTGATACCTGACTATTACTAACAAGGGTAGACTCTGTCTTGACTATTTTTGTTATATTTTCCAACTCTTTCATCCATTTCAAGCAATAATTTTATAATAAGGAAGTCTCATTTGTATGCTCAATTTTTGTGGAAATATTTTTTGTTGCAGGTTAAACATTCAACAAAATAAGAAGGTTTTTTTTGTAGGTTAAACTTTTAATAGAACTAGGGTATGCTAAGCCAAGGTATATATAATACCCATATGCCCTCTATTATACCATAGTGACAAACAATGGTGCTTGAACCAATATTTCAGGCCACTACTCAATGAAGAATCTGCGCATACCCTTGAGCACACTACCTACCTCTTTAATAGTATGGGAGGGTGATCTTTTTGGATGTTTTGTTTGGTGTACTAAGGATAATACAAGTCCAAAAAGGCTTCCTAGGGTTAAATATTTCTCCTAATCCTAGGTGGTCTTCCCATACACCTAAAGATACATGCAAGCTCAATTCTATAGATGAATGTTATTTGAGGCTTAGGTATTGGATCTTGATCGCTCCTCATTTCACTAGACACTTTACGAGCAATATAGCTTAGCCAATAATGGAAGCTTCTTCATGATATTTTAAAATCCTCAAAAAAGGGTTTCTAACCTAATAAACTATTGCAAAAAAATGAATGTTGTATTTTTTTTAATAAAAGGATAAACAAGAAATGAAAAATATAAAAAATACCTGATAATCATAATGGAATGGAAATAACTATCACAGTCACAATGCAACTCAGCCCTAGAAAGTTCTCTAATACAACTTGTTAAGAACCTACTATTAAAAATAAACCCATTCACACAAATATTGCATTTAAAATAGAATTTCATGAAATAACAATATATTGCAATATAGAAAGTAAATGCAGAATCAAAGCAATATGAAAAAACAACATAGAATCATAGGCCTCTTTGAGGGGGCAACATCCTCCAATACTTTCATTAATTTACAAAAATATAATTCATTCATGGATCCATGTTTTTTTAAAGATACGCTTCATGCAACCTTACCCTAATGCTCGAGTTGTATTACATGCAAAGTACCACTCACGCTAGAATCCTCTACCAAATATCAGTTACATTATTGATAAAAGTTAAATAAAATGATCCCACTTGTCTAGGTGCCTTACTTACCACATACCATTACAAATTATTACAAAATAACATTATAAAGGGATAACCACATTGGAAGGGGATAATTACATAATCATATGAGAACTACCAAAATAGTGTTAGGATGGGGTCCTAACAGTGCAAGATTACTGATAGTTTAAAAGAGGTAACAACTATATTCTTCAAAGTAAAGGTAAAGCACCACTTGCTTATTCTACATATCCCAATAAAACTTCCATCCCACCGGATGAGAAGGCCAACAAAAACTTAGTCCCACAAATGGGTCCCATCAAGCCTATGCATCCAAAAGCCACTACACCATTACAACAGAAAAAGAAAATCCGAGAACAAAACAAATCTAGATATAATATTATTGAAGATCTTAATAAAACAAAGGTAAAAATTTCTTTATTTAAGGTAGCCTAGTTAACTAATAAAAATGATTTATTGATTAAAAATCTCTCTGGCCAAAATAAAAAAGAGATGAAAAAGGCTATTGATGTCAAGTGTCGTTATACAAAGAAAAATAAAATCTCCACATTTCTTTTTGACTATTATAATTATTGGACAAAAAAATTACATAATTGTCTTATGGATTCAAGTGCTTTTGAAAATGTGATGTCATATGTGGTCAGAAAAAAATTAGGACTATGTTAGCTTTTGATGATATATATTTAAGGAAATACAACCACAAGATCTAAAATGACTAAGCAATGATAACTATATGATAATGGAAATATAATATGAAGGTAGAATATAAGATAAACTTTTGCAATAACTTAGAAAATAGCCATTAATGAAAGCTCATGAAAATAGTACAATGTAATATAATGGATGTCTCAAACACTCCAAAAATTCATGCAAGATCTACATTCTATATACTTTCCCTTATCACCTCTATTCTCTAGTATTCTATTTGCTCTTGCATTTCTCTCTAACAAAGGCCTATTTATAAGAATATATATCCCTTGGACTTTCATCTACCCATGACTCTTCATCTTTCTATTCTATGACTCATGTACATTTAGACTACATGCACATTTACATCATTGCACATTCTAACACTTGTGCATTTATTACGTTGCATGAAGTAAATACTCAAACTTTGATCTAATAAAAAATCCTAATCTAAATATGTAAATATATACCCAAGTTGGTACATTGGGATGTAAAAAATAATGTAATATATTCCAACACCCCCTGTATTACATTAGTTGGGTATTGAAGACTCTAGTATTCAATATGGGTCTTTGTTTTTCAATGTTATTTAGCTTGATCAGGTTATTTATACTATATTCAATTTACTTTGCATTGCATTCCTCCTTGGCCAGGTTCCTCTTATTATTCTTCTTTATATTTATCTTTAGAGTCATTTTTTGTGCTTTCATGAGTTGTCATGCTATCACCAGATTCCTACAAAATTATTTTCTCTTTACCTTTGTCCTTCTTATCACAATTCTTCTTTAGTATAGAATCTTATGAGCAATCACTTAAAGCATCATGATAAGATCTTGAGTTAGAAGAACTTGAAGTATCAATACTGCATGAAGATTGAAATATCTTCTCTAAGAAGGATTCATCTATTTTTTTTCTCTTTAAATGATTCAATCAATACATTTTGTTCCATATTTTCATCTTTGTAATATTTGAATGTAAGTAATGCCATATATAATACACAACCAATGTCTAAAGGAATTACAATATCATATTTTCCATTATCAAACACTTCAGTGATTTTAGCATGTAGATAATATTCTAGAGTTTTAAAGTTTTCTACTAAGGCTTCACTATAGATCTCTTTTGAAGTAAGATCTAAGTTTCCTTCAATCTTTGTAAGTAAATTCTTGATTCCAATTTTTATGACATTTGCCTTTTCCTTTATAATGATGTTTTCCATATCATTATACATTGTATTCTTTGAAGTAGATATCCTTCTTCCTCCTTAGTTTTATATATTTTAAAATAGGTTTTTTTAACATCTTTTATCTTTCAAAACCTTTGAATATGTCTACCTTATGACTCCCTAGTTTTAAGTGAGTGATCAAATTTGATAAAATCTTTTCTATTCTCAAGTTTTGTAGAATACCTTATATCTCTAAATATTTTGGATGCATTATGGTCTTGATATAGTGCTTAGATTTCTTGGTTTTCTTTTGAGTTGAATCCCTTTTATCTCCCTAATGTTCAACTATTATTCTTCACCTTATTTCTCCCTAAAGATATTTTAATGCACTTTAAATTTTGATAATAATTTTCAACTTTCAAGCAATTCTATGTTTTTCTTCCTATATATTTTAATTCTCAATGATATGGTTTCTAAATTTCAAGATATTTAATTTGGTTTTGAACTTCTTATATCTCCCTAATTAGAAATTTAGAAAATGATAATATTTGCAAAAATAATGCTTCAATTTCGAGGTAGAAAACCTTATATCTCCTAGTTTAATAATTCATAAATATTTTGATACTTGAATCTCAAAAAATGCAATTTTGAAAAAACTCAATTATAATTTCCTTACTTCAATTGCCTTTCTAATCCATCAATGAATTATCTAAGGTTTTAATTGCCTTATATATCCATGCATTAATTAGTTAAACTTTACCTTATAAATAATAAAATTTATGCCTCCTCAAACTTGATGGAATGCAAATAATATTTTAATGTCAATATACCTTTCTTTGATGTGAGGTGCTACGTACTAATTGGATTATCCTTTGATTGCACTTTTCAACTATTTGAATGTTGTATTCTCCTAAGAATTCAAGGTTTAGACACCTAAAACATGTCATGTTTAGGGAGACTACTCGTATAGGCACACTCAGAGATCATGTGACTAAACCTTGGGACCTTCCAAGCATCAAAAGTGGTTTTTGCCACTCATTTGGGGCATTTTCAGCCCATCCAAGCCTGGCCACTTTGGACCATAGTGGTTGGATTCTGGTCACTGCAGCTCAAAGCAGCCAAACCTTAGCCACTGTAGACTACAATGGCTAAACCTAAAAAGCATTTTGTCATCAATCTAGCATAATCACGGGCAGAAGTGGTAGTCTGCATGCAATATGGTTGAGTGGGGACAATTTTACATTCCTCCTCACAGCTAGTGTATATGAAATACTCAAGTCCAAATTTAGACGTCAGTTAACTACCCCTCAAGGGTAGGCAAAAGCTCAAATTCTCATGCTAACATCCAATGCACATGAGGGATTCAGTCCTAGGGTTTGAAAATTGACCTAGGGCTTCAAAACACTTTATAAGGAGTAAACCTAATAACACTAGGGGAAATTTTTTATCAATTAGGAGAGAGAGAACATCATATATCAGATATCAAAAATTTGAATAGGTTAGATCATTGATGAGAGCTTCTAGAGACTTGGGGAGCTTCCCTTAGAGATCATTTCTATGGCAAAATCTTGTCGTATTGGAGAGCAAAATATGAGCACCCTTAAGGAGGAATGAAGTGCTAGCCATCCAAGAGGTAATCATCCATGCACATACTGTAATCATTTAACATTAATAGCAGACTTAATCCCATAGCCTTTGGATTAATAGAGACATATTTCACCTTAGCGACCACTGTCCTGGATAGTGACCCGTAACCTAGTCTAGGGTTTTGGTGATAGTTTCTTTTATTCTACTTTTTTCTTGTTTTCATGTCATTAGCATAAGCTTTATTTTAGTTATTTACATTCATAGTACTAGTTTTATTGCATTTGTTTTCATTATGCTAATAGCCTCATCCGGGGAGGCAATCTCGAACATCTAAGTGTGTGTTGTTGTTTCATTGCTCGTAGGGCTACAAGTTCATTGGACAAATATGCAACATACGAGAGCAAAAGTATCCCTCTAGGAATCAGACCTGGAGAAGGAGGCATCAGTAAGCCCTCATACAGTTCCGTGTGCATCACTGGGAAGCCTGTAAAGGAACATCACCCCTTGCTAGGGGATATTTTATACATCTTCTACCCTCTTTGTGTAAAATCATGTATCAAATGAAGGGTATCTCGTAGAGGGATTTATATGTAACCAGATATTGGAAATATCAATACAAAAGCATTCATTCTTTTATTTCTTCGCATTTCAGCTATGCCTTTATTTTATGCTTTTTCATTTAATACATGTTAAACGTTAATAATAATCACAAATAGAGTGGGTGGATGGTGTGCCACTTCCCCGGGGTCACTATAGATGGTGATCATAGTGGGACCCCCGCCTATTTTTTATTTTCTACCACTTTGCTAATCTATGTTTTTATGTGCAGGTTTAGTCGCTCTAGTCTACAACAACCAAGACTTAGCCGCTCTGATCTGAAACATCCAAGAATCAGCTGCTCTGGTCGACAGTGGCCAAAACTTGAGTGTAGCAAAGGTCAAAATATTGATTCTCTGAGCTGGATTTGAGGTTGGTACAACTTTTTTGATGATGTATGTTCTTTTATCTAATTTTGTTCTCCTAAAATAGTGAACATTAAAGACACATTTTAATTTGGGAAATTAAGGATTGGAAAGGAAATAACTTGCATCTTAGAGTTTTTTTAGATTTCCCCTAGGTGTTGCTTGGAACAACGGCTTATGCTTGTAAATTTTGCCCTAGAATCTAGCGTGCTAGAAATTGTGTGTTGGTTTACTTGCTCTGAGGCCCCGCTAAAAGCCATATTTGCGCATAGTAGAGTGCATCCATGAATCTCATACTAGTTATGCATCTTTCTAAAAAGTGAAACATCATTCATATTAGGCATATAGGAAGGATACATTTTTGTTGTATGATGCATTTTAATTTATGCAAACTTAAAATGAACCCCACACACACACATATTTTAAACATTGGAGAGTTGGATTTCATCACCAACCTTCAATTCAGTTTGATGACGTTGGCATTCATCTCCTTCCACTGGCTTACCCCCCAGATATTCTTAGAATGTAAATGGGAAATTTTTTATAGTGGTACTAAGTTACTCATGTTCAAATTGTCTCCCACTATTGGAACAATTGGTTCAGATTCGAAGACCTAGGCAAACCCCCCACTAGGACTTCAGTGACACCCTAGAATATTTTTGAGAAAATTATGTTTGGCATGGATGTTCTTGATTCCCACTATGGATGAGTCTCCCTATTCTCAATCCAAAACAAGAGAAAGAAACAAGAACAAAAACATATCAAAGACACATCAAAAATTTTAGGGCACACATAAATCATTAATCAAGATAAACACTTGCTTGATACTATTCGGCTACATCTAAATTACAATCCAAAGAACTAATTCACAATCACAATGGTCAAAACCAGAAGTAAATATCCTTGGTATAATATCGAGGGAGAATCTAAAGCAACACATACTCATAGATGAAGTCGTAGTAACATTGAATCACATACTCATAAAATAGTGAGACGTAGTTCTACAAGTCTACAGGGTGATAATTCAACCCTTGGGGGCTCTCCTTGAGAAACCCCAAATAGGGAGTCAAATCATGGAACTAAATCATAAAATCACAAATATGCTTCATGGCCATCATCATCAAGGAGACACGAGGAAGCCTCACGGCCTTACTCTAGACACATATAAACTTCTCAAAGACATGGGGAGGCTTCAAGAGCTTCCTCCCTGCATGGGCATAAGTAGGGTTCTAGACCCGATTCTTCACATAGGGATGATGAGGTTTCTCCATATACATCCTCATGGAGGGTAGATAGGGTCACAAATCCCTCATCACCCAAATGACATACAAGAGTCACAACACCCCAAACTTCACATGAGACATTGATAACAGGTCTACCTACTGAAGGGCAAGAAACTATAGCTACATCTAGTCATAGACATCAAACAGAATATACCCTTCACACAAGAGAAAGGATTCCAATATATTATGACCTAATTGGAGTAAATGGCACCCCAAGGGATCATCTATGGAAAATAAGACAATTATATGAGTTGGATCGGTTGTGTCCGAGGCCACCTCCCATAACCTTAGCCATAGAAAATTTTGTATTTGGAAGTTCACAAAATGTTACTTCTAAGCGCACCTCTCAACCTGGGGATGCTTCAAAATGACTATGCAAGTCTCATGCATAGTCTAACCATAGAGAAACTTATCAACACACAGAACAAGTTACAGTATATAGAAAGGGCAAAGAAATAGCAGAGACCTCTTTAAGGAATCTGCAAATTAAAACCACAAGAACAAAATATGATAAACTTGAGTCTTCTTCAATAGTCCAATCTAACCACATGCAATGGTTAGAGAATGTGTTGTGCAAGGAGTGAGAGCTAGTGGAATCTATTGAACATTATAAACAAAGAGAAAGGCTTTTATGCCAACATGAGCAACGTCTAAGAGAACAAGCTAAGCAACTAGCTCATATCAATTTACAAGCCAATGACAATGGTCATCAAAGAGATAAACGTGTTGACTCACCAAGAGAGGGGTGCGACAGACAATAAGCAAACCCACAAAGAAAACACCACTCAAATCATGAACAACATCAAACTGATGACGAAAGGTTAGATATGATAAATCAGGATCAAAAACATCTTGAATCCTCTCATAGGAGGGACAAGAATAGAATGAGTCAAATGCACATAGAGTTACCTCCATTAACTCCACAAGGGGGTCTCCAAGAGGAGGAAATCCTTGCCTCAAAGGTATTTTAGGCACTCACTAAAAATATGAATTCCTTTGAAAAACAAGAGATGGTAGGGAACCAACCAACATTGAGTAAAAGACATAACCAGCCATTATGTCCATCGGTACATAGCCCGACATACCCTAAGCATTTTGACATGCCTAGGTTAGAAAAGTTTAAGGGTGAAGAAGATGCACAAAATCATATTACCAATTTTATCAATGCATGTTTTCATCTTGAAGACAATGATGCTCTTATGCCAAGGACTTTCATTATGATATTTTTGGGTGTTGCCACTCAATGGTTCAACCAACTGCCCAAGCACAACATATCCAGTTTTGAACAACTAGCAAACACATTCCTAAAATATTTCTCCTTTGGTGCTAAAATAAAGGTGAACCTTTCAGACCTGGCCAACCTAAAACATTATGACAATGATCCAGTAATGGAATATGGGGATAGATAGAGAAAAGTCATGGTAAACATATCATTCTTCGTTCCCAAAGAAGAAATTTTCCGCATGTTCACCAAGATTTTTTCTAAACACATCTTCCTATTGCTACAAATTCAACAATATCCTTAATTTGAGGAAGCCTTGGCACATGCCAAAATCATTGAATACATAAAATTAGATGAGAGAACCATCAAACTCTAAAACAAGGAGTGGAACAAGAATGACAAAAATAACAAATACAAGTAGAAACAAGCAAGCCCTGCTCTAGTTAATCAAGTAGTATTGGTTGTACCTAAGGATGGGGTTGTGCAGCAACCCCAAAATTATCAAGCACAACCCCCACCAACCAATTATGATCAAAATAACAATCAAGAGCAAAACAAAGTATGCAAGCCAAATCGCTATTTTACACCTCTATCAGAGTCAATGCAATCAATTTTCAACCAGTTGAGTGAGGCTGGGAATATCAGATTTCCAAATGTACCTCTTATAGATCCCAACCATCCTAAGTCAAAAGGATATAGAGAATATTTATTTTACCCTTATCATAGGATACCGGGGCATAATATTGAAGTTTGTGTTGGTTTCAAACATCAGGTACAAAACACGATTGAGGCAGGAGAACTTAAAGTTGATAACCCACTAGCTCCTGATAACAGAGATATGTGCATATACAAAAATCCACTGCCCAACCATGAAGCCCCTAGAGGGCAAGGTGCCCAAGTCAATTAGGTTCAAGTTGATACGCCTACCCATGGGTGCATTGGGATGGTTGAAATTGTTAATATAGCTACCAGGACTAGATGATATGGTCAAACACAACCTCTTGTGGCCCCCATTAATATCCCAGCTGCACCTAGGTAGAGGTATGGGTAGGACAACATTCCAGGTACACCAACCATACATGTGGTAACTATTCAGAGTAGACTAGAGCAAAACACACAAATGACTTCGGCTAAGCTGTCTATCTATGAGCTCATACAAAAATCCCCAAAGCACAAGAAGAATTTGATGGAGATTTTGAGATCAATTGATCTCCAACCACAAGATACAAATGCATTCACTTTTTTTGTGGGAGAAGTACAAGAATTCCAAGAACCTATAATCTAATTTTATGATCATGAGATTAAGACAGTGCCTACTGCCTTACCAGACCCTCCACTGCACATTGTTGCATCAGTCAACAATTTATATTTTAAGAGGATCTGGTTCGATAGGGGTTCTTCAATGAACATCATGATGAGAATAGCAATAAAACACCTTAAGATCCCCAAGTCAAATATCATTTCAGGAGCCTACACATTAAGAGCTTTCAATGATGCTTTATGTAATACTATGGGAACGATAGTCCTACCCATAAAGGTGGGGCATAAGACCATCCCTATGATGTGTCATGTCTTGGAAGGGGCCATGCAATACAACATCCTCATAGGGTACCCTTAGATAAGAGATATAAAGTGTGTTCCTTTGATTTTACATCAATGTGTCAAGTACTTGCATGATGATAAAGTCTATGTGGTGTTGGCCGATGAAGAGCCATTCAAATATGTCCATGAAGTGGATTTCATAGGAGAATTTGTAATTCCTTCTACCCACCTGTATGTAGGACCTTCATCTCCAACTATGTAACTAGATGATAGAGACAAAGGGGTACGAAAAGACCCATCAACATCAGCACCTCCTATTGCATCTAAAATGACTACTGCTTCTAAGAGACTATCAACATCTAAATAAAAAGACAATCAGAAGCTAAAGGCGCCTTTAGTTGATAAAGGAAAGCCCAAGGAAGCACTAACCATAGCCATTGAGAAAATTCCAAGTACCATGGAAGAAGAAGATCTCCAAGATCAAGCTGAGGAGATACTAGAACTCGCTTTGCCAGTATCGTCTATAGGATCATCCACATCACATGCAATAATACACTTGGCAAGTACAGGTATAGGAGAGTATCTTTTCTAGAATATAAAATTCATGCCCATAATAGATTCTACACAAGATATGGGATGACCGAAAGACCTGATATCACTAGTGGGAACAGTGGTTCCACTTGGAATCCCTCCCAACCAAACCAACTTTGTCTACACTTGCCTAGACTACGCCCATAAGTCTACAGACATAAGAGATGACAATGATGAAATATTCACTATTAATTTTTGTTACCTCTCTAATCCCGAGTTTTCTTTAAGCTACATTGAACGTTGCCATTGACATGGCTATGGCCTTGGTATATATGACCAGGGGCATAGGCAACCATTTGAGCCGCAATACCAACTTCCCTTTGACAAGTTTGGGTTAGGCTATCACATCAGATATCGAGATGACTCTCTAGTAGTAGCCTTGGATAGATTAAGCTTGGGGTTAGGAGAAGACATCGATTTTATTCCTTATCACCCACCAAGTACAATATATTCGACCAACAGACAAGTGGTCATGGTAAACATACCACCACCAAAATTTTATCACTCAAACTCCTCAAATGATGCCACCCCAGTAGGGTACAACTCATGGGATGAAGAGTGAGAAGGAAATAGATACGAGGCAAGCAATGATGAAGAACAAATAAGATTAGCCTATCATGGGCCTCGCTATTTACAAAGACTTACCTAGTCCATCCATAATGAGAGTGGATACATATCGGATGAGAGCGACTATGAGTTAGAGGACTCAACAGAGAGGACCTACCTAGGTCCAAGGCAATAGTCCTACTACTTGGCATAACATACTAATGCAAATGGCATCTTCATAAGTGATGAAAAATATGAATATGAGACAGAAATGGCCTACTTGGGGCCAAGACACGTACCCCTTTTCTTAGGGTCACATACCAATGCTAATGGGTTTTGGATAAGTGATGATGATTTTGAATATGATACTGAGATGGTTTATCTTGGGCCTTACCAGTTACCGCAAGTTAACATGATGGTAGAAAGAGAAGTGACACTTCATGCCATAGACCCTAGATTGCAATTTTTGGGGATACCTATCAACTTAAATGTCATTCACCATATGGTAAATCCCCCTCCACCTACATTCAGAGATATCTTAGAACCCAATGATCCTATTATTCGGCCTACTCATGGGCTAGATCCAAAGATTTCTTTTCCTCTAGAGCCTCATCACGAGAATGGAGGAGAAACCTCTGAGACAATGTTTCACCCACATGGTCCTAGAGATTTCATTCCATCCATAAATATGATCTCCATTGATTTGAACACTCCACTTCATAACCCAGTGGACCCCACTAAACCACTATGTCTTTACACATAGGTTATTTATTGGGATCATGCTAATTAACCCATAGAGCCTAAAGACCTTTTTCCTAGTGAAGAGGTATTATAACCATTTCATTTTGCATCAGGATGCGCATATGACATATTCCATGTTGGCTTGGATTTTGAGTCAGTAGGACCTATAAATCCTATCGATGATATTCATTTGATATCCATGTCTCACTAGTTGGAGGATGGGTCACATATGGCTATCGAAGTGACTTTTGAGATGGACATCAATGATGATCCTACTCAACCAAAGAATTTCAAGTTCGGAGAAAGTCTGTCTCCAGAGGAACAGGCCATCATAATTTCTCTCCTTAAAGAGAGGCTAAATATTTTTTCTTGGACTTACAAATACATGCCAGGGATTGATCCAAATTTAGTTGTTCACAACCTTTCATTAGATCCCTTAAAGAAGCCAATCAAGCAAAAGTTGAGGAAAATGCATCCAACTGTCGCTTTGATGGTAAAAAATGAGTTACAAAAATTGTTGTATGTGATTTTCATAGTTCCCATCGATTATCCGGAATGGGTTTTGAACATGGTGCCCATGGGAAAACTATATGGAAGAATCCACATTTGCACAGATTTTAGAGACTTGAATAGGGCAACTACAAAGGATTCATTCTCATTGCCAAACATAGATGCTCTTGTTGATTCCACTGCAAGTCATGATATGCTCTCCCTAATGGATGGGTTTTCTAGATACAATCAAATCTGAATCAAACCCGAAGACCAGCACAAGATAGCTTTAATTACTCCATGGGGGACATTCTATTACAAAGTGATGCCATTTGGCCTAAATAATATTAGTGCCACGTATCAGCGGGCCATGACATATATTCTCTATGACTACATGCACACAATATTAGAAGACTACATGGATGACTTGCTGGCCAAGTCTTTAGAATGACAAGAGCATGGTGAAATCATTATGAAAGTCTTTTATCACCTCGTTGAGCACAATGTCAGATTGAACCCTAAGAAGTGTGTGTTTGGCGTGACTTCTAGTAAGCTCTTAGGTTTCATCATTTCTAAGAGAGGCATTGAAGTCTATCCTACAAAGGTAAAATCTATAATGGAAATGGCCACCCCTATCAACATTAGGGAATTAAGAAGCCTATAAGGTAAGGTAGCATCCATCAAATGGTTCATTGCATAACTATCAGACAAGTGTCGACCCACGAATTGGTTGCTATGCAAGGATGCCCCATTTCATTGGGACGAAGAGTGCCAAAAAGCTTTTGCAGAGATTAGAACTTACTTGGAAACACCATCGGTAATGGCTCCACCAAGACCAAAAATGCCATTTTTGCTATACATATCGACTACTAATTTCACTTTGGGCACCATGTTGGCCCAAAATAATGCACAAGATAAAGAGCAAGTCGTATATTACATCAACCACACCTTGGTGAGTTATGAGCTAGGATATGTGTATGTAGAAAAGTTGTTCTTAGCAGTGGTCTTTGTAACCAAAAATTTATGACACTACATGTTGAGCCATACGACTTACGTTATATCAAAACAAAATCCTTTGTAGTATATGATGAACAAGACCTATCATAATACACATATTGCAAAGTAGATCATGCTATTGATAGAATTTGACCTAGAGTTCATAAGCCAAAATTCCATCAAGGGATAAGTCATAGTAGATCAATTAGCAGAGTCACCTCTTTAGGATAGCAAGCCTCTCACCATAATATTTCTAGATGATGTAGTCTTCACATTATCGGATCTGCTCGAACTCGAAGAACCTGAGAAATAAAGAGACATGGCATTGTTCTTTGATGGTTCAAAGTGCAAGCAAGGGGGTAGTGCAGGGATGGTCTTTATCACACCACAAGGTGCTCCATTGCCCTTGTTATTCAAGTTAGACTTCCCTTGCACAAATAATAACATAGAGTATGAGGCCTTGATCTTGGGACTCTAAACAACCATTGCAATGGGCATTAAAATATTGAATATCTTTGGTGACTCTTTGCTCTTAGTTAATCAAGTCAAAGGATTGTTCCAATGTAGGTTCCCATTTGTAAAAGATTACAAGGAGCTTTTTGACACTTACCTAGCCCGATTGGAATGGTATGACATCGAGGCAATCCCTCGTATGTCAAATAGATTTGCAGACACCATGGCCTCTTTGGGATCCTTAATCCCTCAAAATCTATCTACTGATTTCACAACCATCAATGTTAAATTTCTCATGCACTCAGCATTACAACATGAGGCTATTGACAACCTAGAGTCAGTCAACATGATCCAGACTGAAATAAATTAGGATTGGTCCTTCAGAGCTAGAGCTTTCCTAAAAATAGTACCTTGGAAATCTTTGATATCTCAGGGTCCTGCGGAGTGTGCTACGACCATTCACCATAGGGTTGTTTCTCAATCTATGTTCTCATATTGTGGATCTTAGGAGGATCATGTCGTGTTATCCATAGAGGCTATGGCTTATCAGGATTGGCTTTCCCAATTACGGGACTACCTTAAAATTGTAATGGTACTACAAGGCCTATCACATGCTAAAAGATGAGCATTAAAACAAAATGCGATGAGGTATATCATGCTAGGAGAGATACTTTATAGACGAGGCTATGATGGAATGCTACTTTGTTGTCTTGAGCCCAAGGAAGCATCCTGGGAAATTTTGCAAGCTCATGACAGTACATGTGGCGGTCACTTTAGTGGCATGGCCATCATTAAGCGCATCTTGATAATGGGTTACTATTGGCCCACTATGGAAAAATACTATTACGAGTATGTCAAGAAATGTGCTAAGTTCCAGAATCATGCAAACCTCACTCACTTGCCATCACAAGTCTTGCAACCCATCCAGGCAGTATGGCCCTTATCGCAGTGGGAGCTAGAATTAATAGGGAAGATCTCACCCCTATCCTCAAGCTGACACACGTTCATCATAACGGCCACTGAGTATTTTACTAAATGGGTCGAAGCGATCCCCTTGACATCGACAACTAGACCAAGGATTGTGGAGTTATACTCCATAATATCATAAGTCATTTTGTGGTACCTTTGAAGATAATATCATATAATGGGCCATCTTTCAAGAACAAAAATGTGCATGCTTTAATGTACAAATACCATATTCAACACAATTTTTCAACATCCTATTATCCATAAGAAAATGGGCAAGCAGAAGCCTCAAGCAAAACAATAGTCTCCATCTTAAGGAAAATAGTGAAATATAATCATAAGGACTAGCATTTGTAATTACATTTAGCATTGTGGGCATATAGGACTAGTGTGCAGATGCCCACTGGGGCAACATCATTTTCACTCGTATATGACACTAAGGCCATCATTTCCCTAGAGTTGGAGATTCCAACCCTACGCATAGCATTGAAATATTTCATAGAAGATGACATCGTGCAGCAAGGCTGCCTTGATCAGTTAACACTTCTTGATGAATGTCGAGTCAATGCCTTGGAGCATCTCTATGTTTATCAAGATTGCCTTGCATGAGCCTACAATAGTAAAGTCCACTTAAGAGAATTCAAATTTGGGGATCATGTGCTCAAAGAAAACTAGCAAAATGCAAATCTACCGTCGCACCTACGAGATCAATTTGTGGTAAACTGGATAGGCCCCTACATGATTTCAGAAAGGGTTGGGCCTGGGGCATATCACCTCACATCATTGGGTGGTGTTGAATAGCCTAAGCCTCTCAATATCATTCATTTGAAAGTATTTTATACATAAAATACAAAAACATTCAAATATACATAAAATACAAAAACATTCAAATATACATAAAATACAAAAACATTCAAATATGTCAGGAATACAAAAACATCCAAATATAAAGCATCAAAAGTACAAACAAGTTAGAAAAAACATAAAAGTTTAAAATTAAAAATGCTTCAAGGGTATCTTCACACCACTCGGCCAAAATCAATCAAAAATGCTCCAAGGGTATCTTCACACCGCTTGGTCAAAGTTCAATAAAAAATGCTCCAAAGATGGCTTCATGCCACTTGGTCAAACTCTAAAAGCCCCAAAGGCACAATAAGCCCTGTTGTGGCTGCTCCACAACGTACCCCAAAATTGGGGACCCACCTTTTCATTTTTGGTATTTGGGTGTTTGCATGTTGGTTTCGAGTGTCTAATGCTCGGCTTGTTTTGAATTTGTGTTTATCATTAGTTTTTGTCAATAATATTTTCTTGTCGACGATATTTTATTGTCGACGACTTTTTCTTGTCGATGACTTTTTCTTGTCAACGATATTTTATTGTCGACGACTTTTTCTTGTCGACGATATTTTATTGTCGATGACTTTTTCTTGTCGACGATTTTTTTTATCGTCAAATTCTTGTCGATGATTTTTTTATCGTCAAATTGTTGTCAATTTCTTGTCGATGATTTTTTATCATCAAATTGTTGTTGACAATTTTTAATGTCATTTTGTTTGCTAATATTTTGTTGTTAACATTGTGATGGTTAAATTTCTTGTTTTTATCATTCATGTATAATGAGCTTGTGTTCTATATATAAAACAGGTTTTATGTTAAAACTTCATTCCACCTTAATACCTCTTTAATATGCATCTATACAAAGTAAAACAAACATATCGGTAATGTGACCCGGGTTCAATCTCCATGGTGGATGTGTATAAGAAGTATTTACTCAATATAAAAAATAAAAAAATAAAAAATAAAAAATAATAATAAAAGGGGTTAAAGTATAATGTTTTTAATATATGTTTTTTGTGTGTGTTTTGCAGGTTGTTCGACCAAGCATGGTCGTGGTTCGGAGAACAATCATAGCGAAGGATTTTGACTCCAACACGTGCGGTAATTGACACACGCAGAGGATTGCACTGAAGTACTGATGTGGGGAACATGACAACACGGAACTGGTCCACAGTGGACGACGTCAATTGGTGATCGAGAAGGGTGACTCCATTGTACATTGGTAGTGGGCATTATTGAGGAAATGACATGTTATATGGAGGCTGCGCACAGCAAGAAGAAACATCAATGGGAACAGTGACATATACGTGGATGCCCGGCCAACTTGGGCGTGGCTCTTGCACCAACGATGTGAAAAAAAAACAACGTGTTGGGTCATCGATAGAGCATAGCGTAGGTTAAAAGTGTGTTGATGAAGACCTACAAGATAGACTCCATCTAAGGCATCTTCGACAGTGTGTACAGCAGAAAATCACAACGACTAAAGAGTCGCCAACAAGGATTGCATGTGTTGATAGAGGATGCCGAAGATAGCAGTTGTTTAGCCAGCAAATACAAAGCATCTGATAGATTTGACCGGTGTACAGTGACTAAAATGGCAACATTTAGCGCAGAATCTACAAAGCTTGACATGCGGCGAAGCAGGTATATGGGGTCAGAGTGTCGACAACTAGCGAAGACGGAATACGTGGAGTCGTAGGAGTGCAGTGTTTACCGAGGACAGCTTGGCGGAGACCAAAGTCTATGTGTCCTGGTCATCTTGCATGGGCGGTTTGGGGCAGAGATGGACCACGATGAAACATGGCACCTAGCATCATCGAAGGCCGATGAATAATGCTACGAGAGATCGGAGTTAGGGTTAGCATATGCAGCCCCACCGAATGAATGACACACTGTGTACAATAGCAATAGTCACACAGATTAGATGCAATGGTTTATCGATGAGTTTTCATGGCATCTTGACAGTGTTTGAGGCAATGATAAGTTGAGGAAGGTCTCGGCAGTATCCATATCCAACATTGACGGGGAATGTGCCTACATAGAACGACAGCCATCGAGCGTTGTGTAGCTTCGAAAGGCACACGGTATTCTAAAGAGAGACGAAATTTTAATACAGGATATGATCGTCTGGTTATCATGGTATAGCAAGCAGGTTTTTGACAACGACAATAACCAGCTCATGACCCACGACATAGATATGACCTGGACCAACATACGGATTTTGACTCAAAGTGACGATGTAATAGATAGGACAGCAAAAAAAAAAAAAGCAACAAGAGTTTGAGGGTATTAGCCATGGAAGGAGCCGTGGATGATTGTGTTTCAATTAACGGCAATATTTCAGGTGACATTAGACAGGGAGTTTGTCAGTTTACAATCAAAAGGATACCAGAGAGCCAATAGGGAATAAACATCGCAACGCTGTGGATAGGAGGTGGTAACCGGCAAACGTGGACTTGAAATTGCATGGCAAAGTCAGATTGTGGCAAAATAGGTGCTGGAAAGATGGAAGACAACATGTTCAATGTGAAATCGTGGGCAGATTTTGAGCATAGAAAATGAATAGCGGTAGGTAGAAATGCAAACGGAACGTTTGCTAGCAGTTTCGACAGCGAGCCAGGACGAGCGCACATGTGAAAGTTTCAGATGTGGAAGGACTTGGACCACACGATGGCATGAGGACGTGCGATAAAAATTGTAAACGTGACTTGGAAATACAACAATATAAAAGGAATGTGCACAAAGAAGTTTCGATCGTTTTGGGGCAAAGTTACAAGGAGACGGAGATCGCGTTGTTTGTTGTCAGGTATAGCAAGCAGGTGGAGTTGTCGTTCGAAGGTCGGGACGCGGCAACAAACTCGGCCATGGCCTCACGTGGCTGGAATGAGCAAATAGATCACAAGGCATGGCCACGAGGGCACTTTGTCATAAAATAAATTAATGTATTAATGGTGAGTTCTATAAGTTCTAAAGCCCAAGTGTGGATCTTGGCAAGATGCCAAATACCAACACGTCGTGGTGTCTCTAAAAGGAAGAGGGGTATGATTACATATTGGAGGATATGATTAAAAGGTAAACGAGGCCCCATGGGGACTTATATAAGTAGCATGTGCCAGAAGACGTTATTAATGAAAGAAACGTAAAGGGTTATTCTTATGCTATCAACATAAATATGAAATCATGTGGCCAAAAGGAATAAAAGCCCATCCTGCCGTTAAAAAACCAAAATAAGGTGGTTTGAAAGCGTTACGAAATTAAAACTATTTCAAACCAAACAAAAGAGAAATGAAGCCAAACTCACGGAGATGAACAGATCTTTGAAATCAAAATGGAAACTGAAACGAAAAGTTATAAGGGGTTTTCAAATATGTCACCAAAGGAAGGAAAGAGGTTTGGAAATTTTTCAGAGAAGATTGCAGGAATGAAGGCAAGGCCTTGGGAGTGGGTTTTTTTTGGATATTTTTCCTTCCACATTGGACCGGTCTTTGAGAAAACAGATTTCTGCATGTACAAAGAAATAAAGATAGTTTTTTTCCCTTTTCAGATTAGGCTTGTAAATGGAGTTTGCAAGTTTTTGGTTGCTTCATGCTAATGTTTAAATCTGAAAAATTCATTTAAAACCCTAGAAACCAGATTAGCTTACCGGATTGCGCTTGTTTTACAAGTCCAATAGGTTAGGTTGCATTCATGAAAACCTCGCATCTTCAGTTTTGTCGAAATAGAATTGCATCAAACTGAATGTATCATGTGTTTCATTTTCCGCATTTCAACTTCCATTTTTCTGCATTTTGTTTTCCAAAAATTTTATTACGCATTAAAATAAACATAAAAAATTAAAACAAAAGTAATAAAGTGTAGGATACTACCCAATACACTTGAAATTCATTTTGGAGTTGTTAGATTTTTAAAATTCATCGAAGTTGCTATAATACAATAAAAATCCGAAAATATAAAATTTCCATTTAAGGTCAAATTTCATTTTTAGTTTACACTATGAGCTATGATGACATTCCTTTCATGAAAAATCCAATTTCATTGAAGGAATTATGTTTTATGGCATTTCACAAATTTCATTTTTTGAGTAAAATTGCCCTCTTCATAAAAAACATTTTACAAAGAGGGGTAATTTGAGATCAATTGAAGGTATTGATTCAAAGATTAATTGTCATCTTTATGAAAATATTCATTTAAGAGGGATAAGTTGAGGTGACATTTAAATCCCTTACTTTAAGGCCCAAAATTATTGCTTCTTTGAAAACCAATTTCACAAAGAGGGATAGTTTATTGATCACATTGAAGGCATCTCATCCTCATGATCGAACCATATTTGGACTTAATAAAGAACATAAAATATACCTTAAAACTCTCAATATAAAAGTAATTAAGGCACTAAATCGTGGTCATATGAGGGTCAAATCACATTTTCTTTATTTTGGTTCGATGAACAATCACTAAAATGTCATGGTAAAATAAACCAACATTACCCCTAAACTTGCAATCATTAAGGGTTCCAACATTTAAATTGAATATCTTTATTTGAGATTACTAATACATATGCAAATGCTAATATAGCGGAGACCTTGGAGAAGTTGTTTGTTTGACTTCTTTGCAAGAGGGGATTTGGAACCCAAATCTCAAGGAAGAGTGTACTTTCACAATTGGGTGAAAATACCACTCAACAAGCCCTTTGGTCAAAACATAAATCAAAAATACAAAAACAATGCAAAATCAAAAATACAAGAACAATTGTCTTTTACATCTGCATTCATATAGTTGCATTACATCAAACATGCATAACCATTGCATATGTTATGATAACACTCTTGCAAACGATGCCACATTTGTATCACAACCACAAATACACAAGTCCACCTTCATCCATTCATCCATGTGTGTAACTATGTTTTTCAACACAACCATGTCATGTTGCTATAAGGAATAGGCTAAGATTTTATGGTCATTCAACCATATCTAGTGGTATTATCATTTTTTGTGGGAATCCATCTTGATTAGTAGAGAGTAAGTTCTAGTCATGAATGCCTCGGATATTCACGATCCTATCACTAATTGCAAACACTAAAATCCTAGTTGGTACAAGGGAAAGATGAAAGCTGCATAAAGTGGTCTAGGTTACCTTAAGAGAAAAGCGTATTCCTTGCTTATCTCCCTATGTGACCGATTCAAAGGTGGTAAGAATTGGAAAAAGGACAAGTTCCACCCTACCTAGAAATGAGTGATTATCATCACTGCATAAATCCCTTGATTTCATTAAAACAAGCAAAAATCCCAATTTCCAAAGTCACAATTCAAAATCCCAAAATCAAGCAAAAAGTCAAAAGTCGAAACAAACAAGTGAATTTCATCCTTACATAAATCCCTTGCTCAAGAGAAAAACAAAAAAATTAGTCAAAAATAAATAGTGCTTTTCATCACTAAGTGTGAGTAAGTATCCCTAATGAAATAAATAAAAGAAGGGAATGGAACTTGAATCCCTGGAATTCTTAGCATCGCATAAAATCGAAAGGTGATCCCCATTACAGGTTGGTGTACAACCATGCCTGGCAATGGTGGTACCCTTATGCATGATGATATGTCTATCACAATAGCATCTTGCATTTGTGTAGACTAATGTTTTCATGTGTATGAGCTAGCTTTAGGTGACTCAACGCTACCTAGAGGTATAATCCAACTAAGTCCAACATAGGATAAGATGAGCAATTGAGTATCCACGATCTAAGAAATGGGCTAAGATAATCCCGCCTAACATCGGAGGAAATTCTTGAGCTCTATCTAAATTTATTCATTTGGACACACAAGGATAATGAATCCATAGATCCATGAAATATTTGCTTTTCAAAAGGTTTTATATGGTCAGTACACAGCTGTTGATAGGGTAACTAGAGTGTTTGAGTCTCAAGAAAAGCCTCAAAAATTCCTACATAGCAACAAATCATATCATTCACCACATCATCATTTTATTTATGAATTTTTCAAATTAAGGGGTATGAAAAAAGTAGGCTAGATACCAGATAGATATTAGAAATAATATCTATACGACCACTGACTATTTTGAACCTTTTATATAACATAAGCTTCATCAAGGAATTACATGCATACACGCAAATACATTTCACATATGAATACCCAAATGATTAGTTCTTATGATAAGAATAATTATTTACATTCATGGTTGTCGTACTTTATGTGGTATCAACCATTTTAGGTTAATGAATTCATATCATATGCATTCCTTATGTTTTAAGTGATTAAAGCATACAGGTTCATTCACATTAGATAAACATCATATAAATAGTGCATGACACATTGCATTTACCATATAATAACATAAGTTATATACATACAATTAAATCAAAATTAAACATTCATCTAATGAAAACATTGCATCCATAAATGCATAATGTCATAAATCATCCATACATATATAATATCACATCAGTGCATTCACCCATACATAGAATCATAAATCCATCATCAAATCAACTCATGATACATCACATCATGTCACAATAATCAAATCATATGAGCATCCACATAAACATCTACATAAGCATCCATCTCAATATCCATATCATCATAAATATCACCTATCATCTAACACATACCAACTCATCATAATTCCATCATCACATCACATAAGAAAAAAACATAAGCAATAAATGATGCACATAATGAAGCATAATGCAAAGTCTCATATAAATATGTATGTCTCAAAAAGTGTCTCAAAATGTGTATCTCAAAGTACATAGATATACAAAATTACCTGAAGGCTATAGTCATATAGGTTAGTTGACCTCAAAAATAAAATCCTACAATATAATCAATCAAACACTAGGCCTATGACCCATACAACACTACCCCTCATGGATGAATATCAGGTGGAGTGGTATAAGCTTGCTGGCCTCTCTATGCGAGTCTAGGTCCTCTGAATAGGATGGATGGAAGACTGCCCTGAGGTGGAGTGCTCATTGGCCTGTGAACCACTTGCACCTGTCCTCTCCTTAGGAGTGGCTCCTAGCCTCCTAATATGCATCTCGAGATAAGCAATACAACCTACATGACCCTCAGTCTCCGTCTTATACTCATCTAGTAGAGTTTGTATATGCCTGATCTCTACCCATAGATTTGTCCTTATAGAGCACTAAGGTGTGGAAGGATCAACAACAACCTACATCCTAGAAGTACCACCCCCAATAGCAGCCTACAGAGCCTGTATATGAGAAGTAAGCTGCTCTATAGTGGCATCCCACTATAATATAGTAGCATCCTACTGGGCAATGATAGCATAGCGCTACTGTACCTAGATCTCGGTCAACTGGAGCTCGGCATCTACATCGTGTAGTTGTGCTCTCAGGGGAGAATCTCTCTCCTTGGTATCCAACTCCTCATCCTCCTCCTCAGGAGCCTCCTGCTCCTCCACTACCACCTGCTCTATCAGATGGCCCCATACCTCAGTCCTAGCTTGAAATCTATGCCCTGCTAGATCTACCCCATCTTTACCATCATCCTCGCAGTCCATATTACCATCACCATGCCACATTTCATTACCCCACCACTATGCAAATGCATTTGTGACTACCCTAGTGAATCATAGGTCAACTACTAGGGCATCCTCCTCATCAACCAACTCGATGATATGTGGGTGAGGAAGGTCTCTCTACTCTGATGCACCTATATAAGAAGGGGAAAAGTGGCACATCCTATTGTAACCCATACTGACAAAGAACTCGAGAATAGAAGAAATACTCCCTAATACCAACCTTGCGTCCAATGAGCCACTACTTATGCTGCATCCTAGCTGTAAAGCTTGGTGGATCATCCCAAGCTGGGCACTTATAGTATGGATGCCACATAACAGCATCGACCTAAAGTCCAGTGAAAGTAGTAGTATAATGAGAGAGCTCCTCTATATTAGGGTCGCTCTTGCGCTCCTTGTGCTCTCGAGCCCACCTAGAAGCATAGCACTGCATCTTAGCGTTAATGATTGTATTCTTAGTAGGGAGTCCTCAAGGATGATCCATGTTGATATGCTCCCATCCCCATACCTGGAGGGACAAGCTGCAACCAATGCTGATGCAGCCCCATCGATGGATGTGATACAACTCATCATAACACTGTTCTAACAGAGACCTACCCCATGCATATATAATGGGTTGCTCACTGTCCAACAAATCCTGAGCCATCGCAAGAAGGTTCCACAAGAACCTCAAGCCTAAAAAATTGAGGATCCAAATGTTGTTGATGACCATTAGCAATACCACGTGCCTATCTAAGAACACACGCTCCTTGTACCAACGTATAATAGAGACACCCCTAGACTTAGTGTCCTTGAAGGCAGCCGTTGCATGCCCCCTGAACACCCTAGCAAAAACTGCATCACGATGATTAGTGGTCAAAGAGATGATGGCCACTCCATCAAAGGGGATTTGGAAAATACTATATACATCCTCCGGTGTGATAGTCATCTCACTTGTAGGAAGATGGAAGGTGTTCATCCTAGAATCCCATCGGTGAAATAGGGTAGTGAGGTAGGCCTGGTCTGACATAATATGGGGCAACCGAGTGATATACTGTAGTCCACAGGCCTTGAGCCAGGTCCAGTCTGTATCATCCAGGAGTGGGAGAAGATCATTAAGGAGCTTCGGGTCCTAAGCTCGAGCAGTGAGAATCCAAGAGCAAAAATCAAAGGTATAACTACAATGCATCTAAGGCATGAATCACAAATAAACCATGAAAAATGGTTCACATCATGATAAACTATCCTAAGTCTTAGCAAAAGAGGAATAAATGCACCTAATCATGTAGCATGGTACAAGAAAGCAGTTCAAAAATTCAAAAAAATTAGCATAATCACCTTGCAAAATCTAAAAATTCACAAAATTTAACTAAGGCTTTGGTCGTTGTTGCCTACAATAGCCAAAAACTGGCCATTGAGGCCAGAAGCGACCAAACCCCAATGGTCAAAAATCTGACCATTGGGATACAAAGCTGGCTGCTCTGAGCGATACTGGCCAAACTACAGGTCGAGATAGCTACTCTGAGTAGCATTAGTCGATGGGTGGCATGGCAAACATGTACGCCCTAGGCAAAAAATGATAAAATTAAAAAAATTGACAAATGGGGGCAAACCCACCAAAACAAAACCTAGCCTAAACCTAACTGCGGATTCGGTTTGTTTCCAGCAAGTTTAGTGAGGTTCATTTATCGGTTAATTAGTAAGGTTTAATTTTACCCTAAAATAAAGTAGGTTTAAGGTTTGAGAGAATACCTGAGAAGCTCCGGCTGCTCCTCTTGTTGATGTCTCTCCCTACATAGCCATAGTCTCAAACGCAATAGCACTCCAAGTCGTAAATATCGCTTTCTTTTCAAATATCTGAAAAGCAAAATGCCAGCTAAAAAAAATGAAAAGTCAAAACCCTAGATTCCTTTTGTACTCCTCAAGTTGCACTTCGGCCGCTGCTGATGTCAGCATCCTGAACTTCATGGCCGCTCAAGGCAAGAGCAGCCATAGGCAAGGACTTAGCGATCGCTGGACCTGATAGCGATCGGATGTACATGCAAGTTCAAGTAGATTCCTTCTAGGAGGAATAGTAAAAAAATCAAATAAGCACTTTTTGATGGTACCTGATCATCATAATGATCAAAACAATAAAAAAATCACATAAAAACAAATCTTGAGTAATCTTCATACTCAGTTACTTACTCTATCAACTCGACGGTTGCAGCGATTTGCACTCCATGCAACTTGGTGAGATGAGTAAGTTACCATAGAGCTACTTAGGGCAAATTATTCATTTTGGAATTACGATGCATCATCTCAACCCCGAATAAAATCAATATGGTCAGACTACTCCACGGGAACGATGGAATCATCTTAATTATCTTATGACACCAAAAACATTGAGCCAAGTGATACAATACAAGCATAAATAGAATCACTCATCCTAACTCCCTAAGAAGGCTATTTGTGGTCTAACCGCTCCTCGGGATAGGGATGAATGATCATCATAAACAATTAAAATCACACTTGGATGGGGGTTTGTTCATTTAAAGAACAAACAACTAGAAAGGAACAAAAGCTAGTCAAAGTGGTCAAGTGACTTGTCACTTCATTCACTATCTTTCCCTCACCAATTCATTGTGTGAGGGGGTAGTTCAAATATTCAAATAATAATAATCAAATTCAACCAAATATCACTCGATCATATCAAAATTATGTTCGTCCTACAAATCATTGCATACAACTCTTACAAAACTTTCCCTCATTTTCTGGGTTCATAAGCAAATATGACATCTTCAATTTGTAGCTCTCCTCCGATCGATTCTATTGTAGCAACATAAGCTACCTGATTGCATCTAAAGAATGAGTGCAAGTGGACATGTGCAATCCTTGTGCTAAATTAATCCTTCAACCAGGTTGATGCAATGATTCAAGGATGTGTGTCATCTTGCGTTATTGGGCCATACAACATTGATCAGATCAATGATCATCATACACCCTGTTGGCAATTTTGGGTACTTTGGGTACATTGCCTTTGCTCAAGTGTATAAGTTATCATTGATGTCAATAAGCTCTTGAAGGAATTTGATTTGATGTCAAATAACTTGTTTTGATGAAGGTACGATGACGAGTTTCAAATGTCTTTTATAAACCCCAAGTTGGAGTTAAAAATTACAAGTGGATGCATTAGTTTAATGCATTTGGGTCAGGAGGAAGTATTTATTTAAATAATTAAAAACCTTGTTAAGGTTCCTTTTAATTATTTTTAAATAAATATTTGTTTGCATTGGGTTCTCCTAACCCATGGCGCAAATGTCTTAACTTTGATGGCGCTATGTTCTAAGTTTGTGGGCGTTAGCCAAGACCTCCGTCGTCATGTTAAACTCCTCCACCGACGTGTTAAACTCCTCACCGACGTCAAGATTTTATGGAAAATATGCATATAAAACTCCCAAGATGAAGATCAAAGTTGATCCCATCCGCATTTTTGAAAAATATTGCTCGTTGTGCATTCGCGATCTGATGTTCGCTGTGATTTTTTGTATCCGCCATTTTGTATCCGCCATTCATTTTTTGTATCCGCCGTTCATTTTCTATATCCGTCGTAAGAGTTCATCATCGTCGTTCACGACAGAAGATAGGGAGGTCTATTGTTTACTTTAGCCCTGGCACAGAAGGTACAAGGGAAACAGAGTGAGATTCAAACTTCATGAAACGCCTTTGGCGCACTGATAGCGGCTACGCTATTGGCACGCTACCCGAATGGGAGGTTTCGCATTTGAATAACGTGAAAGGGTTTTTCTTTGTTGAGGTGGATGCAGCGGGTGGTGTTAGAGTTCGTGCGCAATTCTCCATAGCGCGATTTTTGGTGTTGGCCAAGGTATTTTCGAAATTGATTTTTGCTAGTATATTTTGCAAATGGAGGAAGCTTATTAGAGAGAAAAACAGCTTAGGAGTTATAAGAGTTTGATGCTTGATTTATTTTGATATAATATTCTTTTGAAAGTGTTGTTTGCATTATCTTATTGCATTCTTATGAGAGATAATTTTTATTGTTGATAAGACTATAAGGGAGAAATAAGGTGTATAGGGGATAAATATTTCTTGTAATGTTGAGAGTGTTTTTGGTTGATAATGGAAATGAAAGCATGATGTTGTAAGGTTAGAATTGCTTCTTGTGTGAAGTTGTGAAACCCTAAGTGGGCAGCTTTGAGATTGACATGAGCTTTCATTAAATTGGTTATAATCAAGTTATTCTTTACTTGGTTAAAGTGTTGGGCTTAATTCTTTGTTGATGATTTGAAAAGTTATTTTGTGCTATTGAGATTTGAGTTGGTGGATGCTTTTTGTTCAAAAAATATTGGAGAGAAAAGGAGTTCTACTTGTTTCCTTTTCTGATGTTGATTGTGAAATGCATCAAGGTTGTGTTTTGAGTTGAATGGTGTTGATTGAACCTTGTTTGATGAGCATTGTTGTTGAAACCCTAATTTATGGTGAAAAGAACATGAGTATCATTGTTATGTGATTCTTTGCATAGTTGGCAATTGTTGGGGTTTCAGTTATGAAAAAGCATTCTATCCGATCCATTTTAGTATTGGTGAGTTTTCAGATGAGTTGAGTTGAGCCGAGTTGATTTGAGTTAGTTTTGATGGTTGAGTTAGACTATTGGTCTCAAGAATCTCTTTATCATCTATGAGTTTGACAATCACATTGGTCTCTAACAATTCACTTTGTGATTTCCTACTAAGAAAGTTTTTCTTTGTGAGCTCATTACATCGAGACTGCATTCGTGGACTTGTAGTAGAGGGACAGGCCTAGCAGAGACTTGACGAGTTTGAAGTCTACAGAACTTGAGGACAAGGCATTGGTCTATGAGAAGAACACAGATAGATTTGCAAGTCTTTAAGAAGGCTTGTATGAGAGATTGATTTGTTCAAGAGTTGACAGATCCACAGACAGAGAAGACTTGTACTAGATCACCACTATGTTTGGTACATTTGCTAAGATACTATGGACGACATAGAACAAGGTCTCAGGCTAACATGAGACAGAGGTCTTCGAGGAAAGAGTTCACGGCGGAAAGAGGTAAGCAGATCTTCAAGGATCATCTAACAGAGGAAGTATCTCCTTGAGAGAGGCTCATAAATTGATGGGGAAGGTATCTCGTTTGGGCCGAGGCTTATAAACATGTAATGGAAAGACTCCCAAAGAACCTTGAGATAAATTTAGAGAAAAGTTTTGTGGATGTACCCAACCATTGGGTGAACCATGTCAAAAATGGTCTTCAATGTGTGATGCTCTCTTGATTAATGTGTGTTGATGCCACCATCTAAAGTTAAAATATTAATAGTTAAGTCTTATATGTTCACCCCCCTCTCAAAAGTCCAGTTCTTCAATTGGTACGAAGTCTCTCCAAAGAGCCTAACACAGAAGGATCACGAGGAACAACGATCCATAAAGATGAAGAGTTTGAGTTCACTCAAAGGTGAATATCTGGCTAGAAAGCTTGAGAAACAAGAAATTATGTTCTCAAGCACAATGTTAGGAAGAAAGATAGCAAGATCATAATGTCTCAAAGTGTTATAAATCAAAATTCTAGAAGAAGAAAATGTGAACAGTTCAAAAGCTCTCAAGAAAAGGAAGCCGATACGAGAAACAGAAGAGAGATTATGCTCTAGAGTAAGTTAACAATGCTCTAGACAAAACCGTGAAAGTAAAAGAAGATGGTATCACCATCAGAAACATCTCGAGCAAGATCAATCTCACCCAAGACAGGATTCCAGGTCACAAGAAAACAATCATCCAAGGCACAAAACAAGTTACATAATACTTCCATGCTATTTTTTTTTGCAAGAAATTTGTCACAAAGCATGCATTGCAATAAGTCTGAATAGCCAAGTAAGAAAATTTAACTCTTCACCTCTATGAATAAAAATTCATGTTTACAAGTGCAATAATTTTGGGCATATAGCAAGATTGCAATAGATCACCGAGTTGACAAAAAAGAAGACAAATAAAGAAAAAAAAAAGTAAAAAAAAAAAAGGAAAAGAAAAAAAGAAAGAAGGAAAAAAAAAAGAAAAGGAGGAAAAAAAAAAGAAAAAAAAAAGAAAAGGAAAAAAAAAAGGAGGGAAAAGAAATGAAGACGAGAAAAAAAAAGGAGGAGAAAAGGGAGGAGGAAAGAAAAAAAGAAAGAAGAATGAATAGGGGGATGAAAAAAGAAGGGAAAAGGGGAGAGAAAAGGAGGGAGGAAAAGACAGAGGAGAAACCAAAGGAAGGAATGAAAGGAAAAATGAGAAAAGGGAACTGGAAGGGAAGAAAGGAAAGAATTAAATGAAAAAATGGAAAGTGGGAAATTTAATAGGTTATTACTATATATAAGTTGAAAGAACAAAGAGGAGAAGGAAAAAAAAGAAGCGAAGAAGGGTTTTTCTTCATTGAGGTGGAGAGGGTGTTGAGGAGGAATAGTAAGAGGAGAATAAGAGAAGGAATAAGTATTGTTGATAAGACTAAAGGAGAAATAAGGTGTATAAGATAAATTTTCTTGTAATGTTAAGTGTTTTTGTTTATTATGGAAATGAAGTATATGTAGTAAGGTTATAATTGGAAAATGTGTGAAATTGAGAACAAGTGGGGGAGTGAGGTTAAACAATATTGGAATGTGGTTGAAAGATTGATGGTAAAAGAAGGGAGATATTGAGTTGAGTTTTCATATTTGAGATCGAGATTGAGCCGAGTTGATTTGAGTTGAGTTTTGAGATTAGATTTGAGTATAAACATATTGGGTCTCTAAGAATTCTCTTTATGCTCTATGAGTTTGACAAATCACATTGGGTCCCTACAAAAAAGTGAGCCGAGTTTTTGGAAGTTCCATGAGGACTTGTGAGGCTGGAAGTTCGGTGGGGACTTGTGAGAGAGACAAGGTCCTAGAAGAGGACTTGTGAGCTGAGTTTGATAGTTCTATCAGAGAACTTGAGGATAGAGGTGCATTGGTTCTATGAGAAGAACTTGAGGATAGATTTGGCAAGTCTTTGAGAAGGCTTATATGCAGAGGATGGATTTGTTCAAGAGTTGGACAGATCTGACAGATAGAGGAAGACTTGTACTAGACCGACTGACTGTGTTTGGTACAAGTTTCTGAGATGCTATGGATGTGATCATAGAAGGCAAAGGTCTCTTAGGCTAAGCATTGAGGATATGAGGTCTTCGGTGGAAAGGAGTTCCACATGTTGGAAAGAGATAGAGACAGTTGATCTTTTGAGGGATCATTTCCAGAGTAGAGGGGAAGGTATCTCCTTTGAGCAGAGGCTCATAAATTTTGATTGGGGGAAGGTATCTCCTTTGGTTCGAGGCTCATAAACATTGTAATTGGGAGGACTCCCAAATAACCTTGAGATAACTTTGGAAAAGTTTTGTGGCTAGCCCAACCATTTTGGGTGAACCACGTTAAAAATGGGTCTTCAATGTGTGATGCTTTCTATCTTGATTAATGTTGTGTTGATGCCACTGCTATCTAAAGTTAAAATTATTAATTGGTTAAGTCTTATACTATTCACTCCCCCTCTCAATATAAGTCCATGTTCTTCACACCCTACAAACATAGTAGTCTATGTTTTTCCTTCACATTGTGGTTTCTATTCAGCGCATTGCAAAAAGGGACATCCACCCCCAAAAATTTTTTTTGGGAGAACACCAACAAACACCAAAAAAAAACAAAAAAAACCCCCACAAAAAAAAAAAAAAAATTTTTCCCCCCCGGCATCCACCCCCACCCAACCCCCCCCCCCCCCAACCCCCCCCACCCAAAAACAAAAAAAAACAAAAAAAAAAAAAAAAAAAAAAAAATAAAAAAAGGCGGGAGACTTTGCATTCCTCATCAAGCATCAAGAAAGACCAAAAAAAAAAAACAGGAGACTTTATAAGGAGTAAACCTAAAAATACTCGGGGACCTTCTTTTTATCAATTAGGAGAGAGAGAACATCATATATCAAATATCAAAACTTTGAACAGGTTTGGTCATTGAGAAAAGCTTCTAGAGACTTAGGGAGCTTCCCTTGGAGATCATTTCTATGGCAAAACCCTATCATATTGGAGAGCAAAATCTGATCACCCTTAAGGAGCAACGCAATTCTAGCCATCCGAGAGGTAATCATCCATGCACATACAATAATCATTTAACATTAATAGCAGACTTAAGCCCATAGCATTTGGATTAATAGAGACATATTTCACCTTAGTAGACATTGTCCTGGATAGTGGCCCACAACCTAGTCTAGGGTTTTGGTGATAGTTTCTTTTATTCTACTTTTTCCTTGTTTTCATATCATTAGCATAAGCTTTATATCGATTATTTGAATTCATAGTACTAGTTTTATTGCATTTTTTTCATTATGCTAACAACCTCATCCAGGGAGGTAATATCGGACATCTAAGCATATGTTGTCATTTCATTACTCACATGGCTATAGGTTCATTGGACAAATCTGCAACATACAAGAGCAAAAGGATCCCTCTAGCAATCAAACCTAGAGAATGAGGCATCAGCAAGACCTCATACAGTTTCGTGTGCATCATCGGGAATCCTATAAATGCGCATCACCCCTTGCTAGGGGATATTTTATACATCTGCTACCCTCTTTGTGTAAAATCATGTATCAAATAAAGGGTATCCCGTAGAGGGATTTATATGTAACCGGATATTGGAAATATCAATACAAAAGCATTCATTCTTTTATTTCTTTGCATTTAGGCTACACCTTTCTTTTATGCTTTTTCATTTAATACATGTTAAACATTAATAATAATCATAAATAGAGTGGGTGGATGGTGCACTACGTCCCCAAGGTTGCTACACAAGGCATGACAACTATGTATTTATTGCTCCTCTTTCTATGGTGGACTCTTCCTTTAGATTGTCCTCCTTATCCTATTTAATTCTCTCTAACCTTGAAAGCTTGATATGTGCACACTCTTCAGGCTTGAACATAGTTTGTTGTAGATTTTATAATATTTGAGCATTGCTAATATATGGCATCAATGTTACACTCTTTGGATATTTCTATTAGGTGGTGTAGGTATTATCACAACCTTTGGATGTTTCTATTAGGTGGCACATGAATTACACTTTTTGAACTTTGCTATTAGGTGGTGCAAGCATTATATCAACCTTTGGATATTGGATTTATGATGATGTATTCCCTCCTTTCTTGTTTGAGGTGTTACTAAGAATTTTTTGGTACTCTTCTCCTTTTTTCCAAATGGTATTTGATTCCTTTATTCATTGTGATAAGTGGTGGCATCTTCTCTTGCATGTAAAACTATTTTTAGCACTCAATGTTCCCTTCTTTTCCATTAACATTCTTGCCAACTCCTTGCAAGTTGTTTGGTTTCTCTTGTAATAGTTGCATGCTTCTTGATATCCAACATATGGTGGTTCCTCCTTTGGTGGTGTTTCAATTTTTATCTCCTTGGTGGAATTCTACCAGATATTCGATCCTCTTATGTTTGGGTAACACTTTGTTATTTGATTTATTTTCATTGCTACTTGCACCTTTGTCCTTGTTGTCCTTAGTCTTCTTTCTCTTGCTACATATTTCTTTCTCTTGTGGGTGATTCCTTCTTGGAACTATGATGCCCTATTTGGTGTCTTTATACACCTCAAATGAGATAACTTTGAGCTCTTAGTTGGATCTATTTCCTTCACTCCATAGCTTCTCCTTTAAACTTGATAATACTGCTATTAATGACTATAATATTTGTGCCTCTTTGGTGTTTTAAGACACTATAATTATTGTCTTTATTTTTCTACTTTAGAAAAGACAAATATGGTGCTTTTATAAACTATAATTAGATCTATTTTAAACTAAGACAAAGTACCTTTACTGCACAAAAAATTTGAGACCTATATAGTCTCCTTTTGTAGCTTGTTTTAATGTGGCAGTTCCTCCTCTTTCTATTGGTGGTTGTACTACTTCTTTGGAGGCTTCTCTTCACCACGACTTACTACAAATTTATCTATGTTCAATGGTGTCTTTTGAAACTCTAGCTCAACCATGTTCTTATGCACTATTCTTCCTTCTCTTGCTTAATACTAATGAACTTTCATAGCTCTTAGAAATAACATGTATTAAGCACTATCTATTTCTCCTTATTACTCCTTTCAAGCAATTTTTTTTTTATCGGTTAAATAGATTAAAATTTATATATCAAATGGGTTTTGATAGGGCCCCAAAACCTATATACAAAAATCCATCCATGGTCAAAGAACAAAGAAGATTAAAACGAAATAACCAAAGAAGAACAAGCAAAAAGGCTATCCTCATCCAACACCAAAAACCAAATATTCAGGAAAGATTGATACATGGAACAAAAAGAAACAAACTTTGAACAAAAACCCTCCAAAATAGAGTGGATGCTCTTAACCTTCAAGATCAAGATTGACCTCAGCATCTTGGATTCCAATATTTAGGGTGTTCATATCAACAGTGTTGTCCTTGGCAGGGATGTCCTCAATTTTAATAGTCACCTTCCTTAGCTTTTTAGTAGGAACTTCATCCACACTTTTAGTAAAATACTTATTAAAAAACCATAATTTAAGAGCATTATGCAAATCAACCAAATGGTTAATGTAGTTTTTTACAGACTAGATTATGAACGTCTGCATATAGTGATCAGGGATTTCCTTATCTTCATCATCAGACTCAATGACCAGTGATTCTTTCTACTTCTCTTTGTTCTTTAGATGATCAGAGGAGCGTAAGGGGTTTTGTTCAGGCTTAGGCTCACTCTCAAGTTCAGGTGAAGCACTTCTTGATCTCTTTCTTAATTCTCAGATATTTTCAATAATTTTTTGCTTTTTTGTAGACAACCTTGGAGTAAAAGAATATTGAGGCATGGTTTGGGATAAACTAGGTTTTGGAGGACTCTGTTTGGGTTTGGAGGGAGGAGTAACAACAATACCCTCAGGACAATGAAGTAGCCAATGTTTAAATAGAACATTGAAAAGGCCACATTGGGTAGGAAGTTTTGACCCATTTTGCTCCCTACAATGTTCAATGGTGTAATTGACAGAATTAAAAATAAATTGAGGTATATTGATAGCACTTACATCACAAAAATGGTTGTAAAAGGAGAAGTGAAAACTGCACAAAGGCTTGTTAGGGTCATCCACAATCACATACTCCATGATCGGTTTGAGAACACTCCCCCATGGAAAAGGTAACTCATCATGCTGCATGCCAAGATGAGCCCTTCTATAGAGCTCCTTATCCCTAAAGTTCTTCAATTCAACATCCTAATTATGCTTCTCTATTTTAATTGATCTTCCTTTTGGTTGTTTTCCAGTCAATTCGACAAGCAATTTGATATCCAGGACATAGGTCTTGCCATGGATGGTAACCTTACCATTGTCCCATGTCTCCATGAATGCTAGCGTAACTTTGAGGTCTTCACCTTAGAACTTGTGGAATAATGGGAGAAACCCTTTACCAGAAAGGATTCCCTCAGTAATGGAATCCAGACAAAGCTTAGAATGTTCAATGAAATCCATGATGACATCACCAAGATAGGAAGGTTTTTGGATGAACATCTGAATGATAGACCAATGAAGGAAGTTTAAAAATTGGGCAATATAAAAGGAAACAATCAAGACAGACAAAACAACAATGGATCGATGACAATCTTGACACGAGTACCGCCTAGGGTATTGAAAAGAAAAACTGCACACTTCAAAGCCCTCTTGGTATATGCTATAATTTTTATTGCTACAGGAGATCATGTGGGAATCATAAACAAAATCCCACAAATGGGTAATATCAAAGAGGTACATCAAAAAATAAGGATAGACACACGAAAGAATGATGATGTGGGAGGACAAAGTAGGAGGATGGATAGGGGTAACATCTATGGATTGGTGGCATTTGAAATAGGTAAGGACAACAATGGTAATGCTTTGGAGGAAGGATAAATGACATCCCTTTTTGAGACGAGGGAGGACACCAAAAAAATTTCTTTGAAATTTGTAAAACCAAATTTCTAGGTTAACAAGACTAAAAATCGTGTGAAGCCCATAGCCCAAAAATGCAAGGGGATGATTGGTAATAAAATTTCAAGAAAATTTTAATACTAACTTGTGTTTATGTATTTTGCAAGTTTCAATATGATAATACTACCTCCTTACTTAACTTGAGAACCTTTAAACTTAAAATCCTTATTGCTACCTTTAATAACTTTAATATGGTGTTTTTAAGGAACTTAAATTATACTTGAATAAGAAACTTTAATAACATCAATTATCAATATTTTGACCTCCTTGTAGCAATATTTCTTGGTGATTTGGTTCACCTATTTGCTAACATGGAATTGTAAACTTTGCAGCTTCAACTCCTTGTGTTTTACTACTCTAATTTCTTATATTTTTGGCCTTTACTTTTACTGTCTGACAATCCTTGCAAATCTTCTCTCTTGTTGTCTTGTGACTCTTCAATTTTTATTGTAAAAACTAGCAATATCCTATTTTGTAAATTAGCCTTCAAGCCTTCAATAGCACTCTTCAGATCTCTTAAATCAACTGCATTTTCTCTTTGATCTTTAATTTATACAGCTTCTCAAATCTTCTTCTCAAATTTTTTTTGAGACCTTTCCTTGATATCTCTAATCTTCAACTACGAAAGTTCTACAATGAGATCTCTTTCTTGGATCTCTAAATTTTACTTCTACAATATTCAATAGGACTTTTCCTAATCCTCTATCTTCAATCTTCAATCTTCCAAATTTGGAAGTTCTTCAATGGGACCTTTCTCTTGGATCTCCTCCTAGAGTTGCTTCCTTTCTTCACTCTGCAATCTATAGTTTTTAATATTCTATGGAAACCTCCTTCTTGAGCCTTCTTGATATCCAATATCTAATATTCAACTTGTTGCTTTGAGTACTGTATTGATTCCAAAGAAGATATTCTTCCTAGATCTTATAGGAAGCTTCTCAACTTTATTTGAATCAACTTTTTCTGCAACAAAGTATTAGAAAAATGATAATGGAAAATTTTTATATCTAGAGATAATGGATCTTCATTGGTTGATTTGTCAGTCTAGTGGAATCAATGTTGATTCCTAGTCTTCACGAGTTTTTTTAACTCTATGGAAAGACTCTAGCCAAATAGAAATTTCAACAAATTTGAAAATGAGATTTTCTATCTCCTCTTAATCTACCTTGTGGCTCTCTCTATTTCCTATCAATCTACATTGTGCTCTGATACCACTGTTAACTTTTAGTGATATATTTATAAGGCAAATGCAACCACAAGATCTAAAATAAGTAAGTAATGTTAACTATATGATAATGGAAATATAATATGTAGGAAAAATATAAGATAAACTTATTCAATAACTTATAAAATAGCCATTAAGGTCCGAGGTGTAGACCAATTGGTTCATCCAAACCCATAAGGGGGGGGGGGCCCAAGGTTAAAACTCCGGCCCCCCCGGTACCTCTTTTCCCTTTCTTGGTGGTTTCATAAAAAAGGGGGGGGGGGGCACCGGCGCGCCCCCCGCGGCGCCCCCCCCCGCGCACCCCACAAAGACCCCCGCCCCAAAAAAAAAAAAAAAACCATTAATGAAAGCTCATAAAAATAGTACAATGTAATATAATGGGGGTCTCAAACACTCCATAAATTCATTCAAGATCTAAATTGTATCTACTTTCCCTTCTCATCTCTATTCTCTACTATTCTATGTGCTCCTGCATTTATCTCTAACAAAGGCCCATTTATAAGAAGATATATCCCTTGAACTTTCATCTACCCATGACCCTTTATCTTCCTATTATATGACTCATGCACATGTGGACTACATGAAAATTTACATCATTGCACATTCTAACACTTGTGCATTTATTACATTACATGAAGTAAATACTCAAACCTTAATCTAAGATAAACTCCTAATCTAAAGATGTACCCAAGGTGGTATATTGGCATGTACCAAATAATGTAATATATTCCAACAAAATAACCCCTGCTCAATCAAATAATATTGTATAGTTGGATAATACAAGGTTAAATATGGTTAGGGTGATAAATTATATCCATATATAATTGTTTGTTGAACCCAATATATAGCAATGTATCGATATCCAAGTTGTGGATGTCCTAGATGTGTATGGGATGTTGCTCAGTTATGATTAGTCAAGAATATTGAATGGATATATGGTGATAGAAGTTTTTCATATGTAGCTTCCTTGGCATGTCATAGCCAATAAAATATGGATAGAAGAGATCCAAGGCTAAAGGATATTATCACAAAGTAAAACAATATCAATGATATTCTAAACATAGAGTCTAAATTGGGATTTTACACTATGGTAGTGGAAAATAGACCTGAAGATAATAATTCGATAGCAAAGACCCCACCAAGTAAAAAAAAAAAACTAAATGCCATTTATGGACTCTCAAATTTGATGGGTTAAAATATAAGCATAACAATGGCACTGAAATTGAATTGGTCAACCCAAATGGTAAAACATATTTTGTTGCTTACTACTTGTAGTTCCCTTGTCCCTGCAATGTTGTTGAGTATGAGGTATTGATTCATGGATTGTAATTTTCCATCAAGAAGGGAGTTAAACATGCATGGGTCCTAAGAGATTTGAAATTGGTGATCAAGCATGTGAAAAATTAGTATGCTTGACACAATAAATGTCTATCAAATTATCATAACCATGTGTAGTATTTAATTAATAAGTTTGATACCTTTAATATCTAGACCATTTCATGTAAAAATACCACACTTTAGATTCACTAACACTAGTAGAAAGCATCTTAGAACTAGTTTTCCTTTCCAAGATAAAGTGGTTCTTAGTAGAATTGGTTTCCACCCACTCTATACTACACAAATCCAAAAAATTTATGTATTTAAGGATGATAGACATTAAATGGATTTTATTACTAACTCTAGTATATTTGAAACATAGATTATAGATGAAGAAGATAAACTATGCAAATTTGGATGAAGAATTTGAATTGAATTTGAAAATAAACACCATTCCCAAATATATGATTTCTTTATAACACCTATTTGATATGGATCATCATACTTCCAAGCAACAAACTACTTCTTCTAAAAAGGAGTCAAATGAATCATAGAATCTAGGAGATTATGAAAATGATCAAAATATCTTCTTGGGAAAATCTTGCATTGATTAGGATAAAAGGAGAATAATTCAAGCCTTAAAGGATTATAGGGATGTTGCAACATGGGCCTATGAAGATCTAAAAACTTATGGCATTTTCATTATTACCTATACCATTCCTCTAAAGCTTGGAATAAAACCCTTCCAATAAAAATAGAGACCAGTGAATCCACTACTAGAACTTCTCATTCTCAAAGAAATACAAAAATTATTTTGAGCCTATATCATATTCCCTTATAATACATTCTACCTGGGTTGCAAATTTGGTATAAGTCTATAAGAAGAATAGAGAAATAAAAATGTGCATATGTTTTAAAAATGTTAATTGAGCATCAAAGAAGGATAATTATCTCCTCCATTCGATGAAGTACTACAAATAATGAATGGTTCTCAGATGATGTCCTTCCTAGATGGTTATTGTAGGTATAATAAAAATATGGCAGATCCCAAGGACCAGATTAAAACTGAATTCACTACAAAATAGGGAATATTTGCATGTAGGAGGATGGCATTTGGCCTGGTCAATGTGAGATCAAATTTCTAAAGAGCTATAAACACCATATTCAAGGGTCTCATTGGTAATTTTATAAATATTTACATGGATGACCTCACTGTCTTTTCTAAAAAACATACTGACCATGTGGAGTACTTGAGAAGAATATTGTAGAGATTTAGAGAACATGGAATTTCACTAAATCCCAAAAAGTGTAATTTTAGATTTGTAGAAGAAAAACTCTTGGACCATGTTATCTCAGAATTTTTTATTTCTATTGACTCAGACAAAGTTGAAGCAATTCAAAAAATTCTCCTTCCTAGAAGCAAAAGGGAGCTAAAATTCTTCTTTGAAAAAATTAATTTCAAAATAAATTTTATTTTTGATTTTGTAGAAATAGTCCAAACTTTGAATGCAATGCTCAATAAGGATGCCAATATTACATGGATGAAGGAATCACAAGATACCTTCCAATAAATTAAAAGGGCAATCATTAATGCTATGATATTAATCAATCTAGATTATACTTAGCCTTTTTACATTTACTCATTTGCATCCGAACATTCAATGACTAGAATTTTAACTTAAAGGAAGGAAGCTAGATATGAAAGACCAATAGCTTTTATAAGTTCACCAATGAAGGATGTTTGAATAAGAAATTTTGTAATTAAAAAATAAGCCTTTGCTTCAATCAAAGTTGTGAAGAAATTTTGTCACTATATCCTCTACAAAAAAGTATTTGCAATAGTATAGGATCTGACTATGAAAACAATGTTGATGTAGAATGAGCTAGGAGAACATAGATGCAAGTGGATGTTGGTACTACAATATTTTTATTTGGAAATACAACTTATGATAATTGTCAAAGGATAGGGACTAAGCATAACATTGGTTGAAGTTAATTCTTAGATTTTGTGCAAGCATTATTCCTTGAAAGAATTTCCAAAAAATGAGTGTTATCGAGATATTTTTTATTATATGCTAAATAGAGTATATTATTATCACTTAATTTCCATCCAAATAAGAGTATTTCATCCCAAAAATGCAAACCTAGTGATAAAATTAGATAGTCTATACCAAAAAATTAAGGAATCTACTTGAGATGTCTTAATAAACAAGAAGCTATAGAAGTCCTTAGAGGTTTTATGGTAAATATGGAATAGGATATGGATAAAGAAATTCCATAGCATATCAAGTACTTACAACCAATTATTAATGACCCCACATCTTTAAATATGCACATGCACACACTTGGTAATGCCATGTTTGCTAGATTACAACTTACGAATAAAGGAATTCCCCCATACCATTGTAGCCAGTGATTGAATCTCATCCATTTGCACAATGGGGATTGGAATTTGTTTGTGTTATCAATCCTAACTCATCATCTATCCAAAAATTCATCCTAACTACCACTGATTATTTCACCCATTAGAAAAATCTAAAGCATACAAAAGCTACAAAATAGGGATTGTTATCTAATTCCTCGATGATAATAGCTTGACCAAGTTTAGGATGTCATATGCTCTAGTATGTGATAATGGACCTACTTTTTTGTTATTTCAATTTACTGAATGATATTATGATACCAAAGTAACTCTAAAATTTTCTTCTAATTAATTTCCTCAATGTAATGGAGTAGCAAAATCAACTAACAAGAACCTTCTAGAAATAATTTAGAAAATTTTGGATAGAAATCCTTGAGACCGGCATAATAAACTAAAGTACACATTATGGTCAGACAATATGAGGATTAATTCTTCATTAGGAACATCCCCTTATCATTTATTTTATGGTCAAGATGTCATATTTCCCACCAGTCTCAAGATCCTTAACCTATGGTTCATGAAAAGCTACTTAGAGATAAATGATAAAATTGAATCTAGGTTATTTAATTTAATGAGGCTAGATGAAATAAGTGAAGATTGACTATAGAATTTTAGTAAACATCAAGACATGATAAAACAATGGTTTAATAAGAGGGCCAAAACAAAGGCCTTTAGGATTTCAGATTTGGTGTTATTGTTGGTTATGGCCCATGAAAATAAATGTGTACATGGATAATTTGACACCCTTTGGCTAGGCCTCTTTCAAATATCAAATATTCTCAAATAAAATACCTTAAATCTAAAAATCCTAATTGGAGAGGATGTCCCATTACCAGTAAATGGGCAATTACTCAAACACTACTTTAGTGCCTAAGAGTATTCTAGTCCTACCTTAGAAATGAGCTTTGTACATAATTTTATTTTCTTTTTAATATTTTGGTGTGATAGTGTTGTTTCATTTTATTTTCATTTTTCTTTACTTTTATCTTTAACTTTTTCTCTATATTTTTCCTTCCTCCCTTTGGCTTAGACCATCCAAATGCAATATGATTTTTGTTACTCTGATGAGGAAGTATTTTTTATGCAGTTTGAGGATGAAAGGTTCTACTATGGACTCAATGAAATCAAGATTGACTTCAACAACTATTTGGTATATATTTATTATTTTGGAAACAAATTAATTTGGAAAGTAATGCAAAAGGATGTTATAGCCTCACAATTAAAACACTTTAAGGAGAGTCTATATTAGGAGGAATGAAACCGTTGTTGTTTAGTTCTCAGGAAAAAGCCATTAAGATGTTCACCCTCCTATTTTCCATAGTGATTACCAACCCAAAAGCATGCCTTAGTATTTGTAAATTAAGAAAAATAAATTTATCTTCAAAAAGAAAAAATAAATGGGGCTATGAACATCTAGCTAGTAGTTGAGCAAGGTCTAGAGTGGGATTAGAAATAAGTTCATCAAGGCTATAAATTTTTGGATGGTAGTAGATTAATGTTTGGTAGTCGGTTACATGTCTACCTATATGGTAGAGCTCATTATTAGTAGACCAATGCTCACTCAAGGATGAACTAGCATGACTTTTGAAGTATGTTGGCAAATTTTAACTAACTTTTGAATAAGAATGAATTCACATGCACACACTTTTGTTAAAAAAAAGGAGTATTTCTTTCAAGTTCATGGCCTAAATCCAACCTTGTATGGATGCCAAATTTTTTGTTTTGTTGGTCTTGTAGTTTAATTATTTCAATAAGGGTTTTTTCTATCCTAAAATGCTCATTAGCATTTCCTAGTAGATTTACCTTTTGTTATTACACTTGAACAACATGCCCTAGTCTGTGTTGAATAGGGACCCACTTTTTTAAATCTGGTATTTTCCTCTCTTTTGTTATGTAGGCTTATGCATAACATCTACCATCCAAAACTTAGGTTCTCAATTGAAAGCTTTTAATCATAGATGCCCAATTTTTACATATTTTGTGTTTATCATGATGCTTATTGCTATTGTTGTGTATGTTAATTTCTTAAAAATGGAAAACAATCTCTCCCATTAGAACAAGTTTAGATAATCTTTCCAACAAGTATCCACATGCCTATGTTCCCATAGCCTTAACACCCCAAACCTACTTAAATTCGGGCACTATAGACTTAGACTTTTCCCCTAACAACATAGATGGCTTCACTTTTAGATTTCATATCTCTTTTAATACTTGAAAAAATTTGGTGAAACTATTTTTATTAGATGCCTCTCAAAATAATATTTTTTAAAATTATAAACTTGCTTATGTTCCAAGGAAATTGACCACTCATATGGCTAGCAAGCGATCTAGCTGCCCTAATTGCTTGTAAATACTTGTCTAATCATGCAACTCTCCGTTTTGGGCCATATATCTCTTGTAATACTCAATAAAATTTTATGAAACCACTTCCATTAGATGTAACTCAAAAAGATTTCTTGAAAAGAGAATATAAATTTACCTATGTTCAAAGAGGTTTGAGGCCCGAAATTATTTATTTTCTATAGGTTGTCTAAGTTGTCGTGACCAAGGAAAATATAGACATGAAAGCAATTAAACCCAAAAATTTTCATTTTGGTTAGAAGTTTTTAGCAATTGGAGGAGAAAATTAAAATTGAAAGAAATTCCAACTAGAAGCCCCTACAACTGGATGGGGAAATTAAAATATAGAAACCTTGCTAACCAAAATTCTTGTAACCAGAGATCCATGGGTAATTGTAAAAGCCAATAAAATTGAATAGTATGATAAAACATGAATTGATAAAGTTTTGATAAATCATGGGAAAATAAAATTCTTTTTAAGTATTACCAACTATAATCCCTGACACCAAGGAATATCCATGAGGAAGTTAAAGCCCTATTATGCTCTAAAACCACGATAAGAAAAAGAGATTTGCAAGAAATAGAGAAGAAAAAATCCACAATGAATTTAAAACCCCACTAACACTAGAATGCACCAGAACCACCACACATTTGTGAGGAAAAGGTAGAAGCCAATGAATTTAAACTCTGGTAATTAAGATTGGCATCAAAACCTTGAAATTTGAGAGAAGAAAATAAAAGCCACTAGATTTAAAATTTGGTAATTGGAAATTGAAACTGAAACCCAATAAAATTAAATTTGCAAGAATATAGAAGAAAGAAATCCACAACAAAACTTAAAAATATTCCTTGCTAGCATAAAAAACTAGAGCTTTACAAGGAAAAATAGAAGCCAATGGATTTAAACCCTAGGGGATTGAAATTTAAAATTAGAAACACCAAATATTTATGGGGAAATACGAATGGCAATTTAAATAAACCCCTAATAATTAAAAATTAGCACCAAATCATCTCAAGCGGAATATATGCAGCCCAATATTGTGAAAGTGTAAAATGCAAGGGTAAAAATACCCACAAAAGGATAAAATTTCTTGAAAAAATACAAAGGATTACCAAAAATGTAAAATTCTTCGAAAAGGAGGAAAATCACCGAAGGATATAAAAAGGATATTGAAAAATATTTAAATTGCAAAAAAAATACCTAAAAATTATCAAAATATTGTAGAAACTTGTTAAAGGAAGAGGATTGTTTAAAAAAATACTAAAAAGAGAGAGAGGCAAGGATACAAAATAAATACATAATAATAGTAATTAATAAATAGATAAAATAAAAAGATAAAAAATATATAACAAAAAATTTTAAAAAATAAAAAATATATAATAATAAAAATGTAATATAACAATAATGGTAGTAAATTCTAAAGCCTACAATTTTGACTATTGTCTTTGATGAAATATGATGTAGATGCTAGGAATTCAAGTGAACTAGATGTGGGATTTTTCAAGCTACCTAGGTGAGCATAAATGTACAGGATGAGAAATATGGTGAAATTAATGATCAACCCAGATTTTATAGAGAATTAATGAGGTATGGTTGAGGTGTAGTTGAGACAATCCCAGGGAGCACGTCAGGGGTGGGAGAATAAAATCTCAAATTTGATATTCATATATAATATTTAATTTACAAATTATAAAATGACGATAAAATCAAGAGCCATGAAACTATATAAATAAGGGTTCCCTACTCAATTACAAAGTTTGGAAACCATCTATTAGCAAGCCCTTAGTTTCTTCTTTGTTTCATTTTTTGTTGGATGGATTTTTTTAACCAAGTTTAATATTGTTTTGAGCTCTATTTTTGTAATCCACTGAAGTGGACAAATATGAATCAATGTACTCCATTACCATCTTCATAATACAAGTCTCTTGAAATATTTTGTGTTAAATTTATTCATGATGATGGTAGTTACACTTAGTCTGTTTCAAATTATTTTTCTCCCTTGAAGATTGCACAGTCTTAGACCTCAAGTTGTGTGAATACTAGTCAATTCGGGTTGGTTTTAAACTAGAATTTCTACTTTTCCAGATCAGAATAAGTTTAGGGCAGTATAGACTTGTTTATTTTCTTTAGTTTCTCTTCCTCTTAAACCTTTGGTTTTTATTTAGATCTTGTTTATATTAGGAGTAGATTAATTTTTGTCTAAATAAATTTTTAATTTATAATAGTCTAAATAATGCTCAACCCATATACATTATAATATCAATCAGTGAAATTGTTTTTAGATAGTTAAGCATTTTTATTCTAAGACGTTGTACCTAGGAAATTTATCTTTGTGAGTCATACCAGCAAAGGCCCCTTGAAGGAACATCTATTAGTAACCTCTAAGTTTTCCACACTGACCAAGACCTAGCATACCTGAACCTTAGGGGGAAAAGAATTCTCTATCAAGAGGGAACAAATTTTTTTCCAAGTATGTTGTCTTGCCCTTGACAATATGTCATTTTCATTCTCAACAAGTTTTTCAACCACCATAAGGATGGCCTAAAACTTTTTCTTAGTTGTTATCAATCCTTACACAAAATCCATGCTTATCACTTTCCTTTTCCATTCTAGCCAACATAAAGATATAGGAGTGCAATTGAATGCACGTTCAAACTTAACTCACTAACACTTGAGTCAATTTACCACTTATACTTCTACATCCTTCCTAAGTCTTGGCCAAAAATACAATGGAATTAGATTTATTACAAGCTTTTTTAGTCTAGAATATTTAGCATAATGTGCTTCCTCAAGGATTATGGTTCTTATATTGTCAGCATATAGCATGTATGTATGACCACTAAATATTAAAATTTATCCTTTTCTATTTTATAGCCTTTGTAATGTGGACCCTAGGCATATAGCTCGAGGGTATTTTTTACTCTAATAATTCTCATCCTCATCCAATTGTCTCAATATCCTCTCTCTAGAGATTGACCAAAGAGCAGTCATGGAAGTAGTGTGCCACCTATTGTGAAGTGCATCAACTACCTAATTTTTCCTTGATGTATCTGATATCAAAGTTGTATTCACATAGGAACTCCAACCATTTCCATTGTCAAATAACATCTAGGTGCTATATGGAAAGTTGCCTAAATATTCATTTAAAAAAAAAGAGTGCATTAATTAGGCATATCATTTTTTATTGTGGAACTAAATCAAAATATCATCCAAGAAAACCAACAAAATTTTGTCCAAGTAATACCATAAAAATGTTGGTCATTAGATTCATGAAAGCAATAGGAGTATTCATAATTCCAAGATGAACCAAAATGAACTCGTAATACCCTTATCGATATTGAAATTTATTTTCAATTAATACTCTTGTTTGATTCTTATTTGATGATATCATGAATGAACATAAATATTTGAGAAGATAGTTGCCTCTTACATTTGATTGAACATATCATCAATCATTTATAGAGGGTATCAATTCTTAACCATTTCTTTGTTCAATATCTAATAGTAAACACATAAATTAAGGGTATTATCCTTCATCTTCATAAAAATCATTGGTGCATCTGAAGGTGATATACTTGGTCAAATCAACTCTTTTGACAACAATTGTGTAGTTGTGTCTTAATATTGAATAACTTAGTGATGGTCATTTGATAGGAAACTTTAGATTATGGTTCAGTCCTTGGAAGAAATTATACTAATAATTTAAACTCCCTTCTTATTGGTAAACCTAGAAGCTCTTCAAGGAACACATCTTGAAAATCCCAAAAAAATGGATTTCTTCAAACTTGGTTCTTTTTTTTTCCTTCCATATCATCAATATGTAATACATATAGTATGCATCCCTTTTGCTAATATTTCTTTAGATGCATAATTAAAATGTCTCAAACTAGTAATTTTGTATTCTTTAGATAGTGGTATTATAACCATTATCATAAATTAATTCAACAATCTTATCATACTTCCATTACCAATTGACTCCAAATATTATATGATCCTAAAGGGGAAACATATAGGTCTACTTTGATGGTGAAGTTGGAAACTCCAAATTTATCATGCTCATTCTAGGTTCCATATCAAACCGTCCATATAAGCCCCATGAACCTAGATTTTCTTTTAATTTTTTCACACATGTGGATTAAAAAAAAAAAGTAATTGCTCTAGTCTATATCAAAATACATAAAGGACATCTATGGAGCTTACTTAAGGTTTGACAAGGAGCATTCTAATGTTGTGTTTGACTACTATCCACCACTATATAAATATGGTGTTGGGGATGGCTAGGCTATGAGGCTTCTTGATGGTGATTTTATTATATTTCTTAGGAAAATTATTTGCATAATGGTCTCCTCCATAGAGAAACATCTATACTTTAGTCCACTCTTGAACCGATTACCTTCATTCTTATTTAGAGGTATTTTTTGCTAAAAGTTCTATTTATGGTTTTTGTTAACATTTCTCTTTCAAAACTTTACTTTTATCCCATTTATAGGTTTTATTTTCAAAAACATTTTCTTAAAATTAGTTACCACTTGTTGAAATATTTTTTCCTTCTCCTTGTACTTTTTTATGATAGGTAGTTATTTTTTATAATTTCTACTTCTACTTTATGGCCTTCTTAAATACTTTTTCCATAGTCGTCATAACATGGACATCCATTTTAGCTCCAATATGTGGGTTTAGACCCATTATAATCTTCCTAATATAAAGCTTATCATCTATTTGATATAGAGGTATGTACTTTAGAAATCTAGAAAAGGTCTTCGAGTGCTAAATCACAATATTATCTTCTTGCATGAGGTTTTGAAACAACAATTTTCTTGTCAAAATAGAACTATGGAAACCATTACTGTAGGAATAGAGCAACATATTGCTCCCAAGTGATATTCTCTTCCACTATGGCTTTTTTAGATTTTAAACTTTTCCATAAGGAATTTTTTCTCCAAAGAGTTGGTATATGGACCATATTGCATTTCTCTCCTCTATGAAGTTCCAAAGTTTAAAATACTTCATCATCTCAATGAGTCATTCCTCAACTCCATATTCAAGGGCTTTGCCATCATATTTTAGTGGTACAATATTCTTGAGATCCTTGGACAGTTATTCCACCAAATGACTTATTAGATATTTGCTCATCATTGCAATCATGTTATACTTGAGTAGATTCTAGTGATTGCTTTCTACATGATGATAACCTATTAAAGTCTTACATTGATTATATGTATCCTCGTCATTCTCCTCCTATCCAATTTTATTTTTCTATCATTTATGTTCAAGGATTTCCACTCGATCCTGTGTTTTACTTAATAGGACTAGAATTTAGTTAAACTAAATCATAGCTCCTTCACTAGTTTCTATGCCACTAGACCCACTTCTCCAATGTTAACCATTTTCTTGGTTACAATATAGATACACGTGGGATGACATTGATAGGCCTACCAAGCTCCTAGTTGTTGAATTAGGCTCTTATAAACAATTATAGAACTCCCTTTCCCAAGTTGGAAAATAACACTTATTATATTTTTTAATTATAATAATTGCACATCATTTCATTATGAATTTTTACTTATCCACATTACCAAGTCTAGTCATCATGCTCTCATAAAAAGAGTTACCAAGACGGATAGTACAAACAATTATATTAATAGAAATCACCCAATAATTCAACCATCAACCATTTTTAAGACCTATATGCTATAAAATAAAATTGTCACTCTATCCTCTACACTACGTGATGTCCATTGAAATACCCTTCACTATCAATTCCATATACACTAGTTATTTAATTATTACCTAAGTGAAGTTGACCTCTTTTGATTCTTGTCAAATTGGGATGGTTACTTAAGAGAGAGTATCTACTCATATCTATTGAATAGGCACACTAGTTGAGTTTGAGTATCCTTCTTTGGTTCAATCCAATCACCTCTTGTCACATTTTAGGGGAGTGTTTTTAGATGGATAAGCTATACAACTTGTTACTATCGTACTTTTAATTTACAAGAAGATGGCATGTGTGTTCTTGAATGTAGATTTTTAAATATTTAAACTTAGTTTAGATTGGTTTAGAATGAATTAATCCTTATTACCTAGAGTAGATGTCCACCTAACATCCTTATAATCATATAAATTTTCCATAGATGGGTGTATTGGCATAAGACAAACATAATGATGAATATCAGGGGAAATTCCTTTCAATACATCAAACTAAGTGGATAGTTCAAATGATATACATTGAACAAGAAAATTAAATCCAACCTCTACTTAGGCACTCAAGCCATTCAAAATATACAATCATAACTATTGACCTTACACATATACTAGGAAATATCTTATATCATTGACACTAATCATCCAACTATGATGTAGTAAAAGTGTAATCCAATCAATGATGTATTTGAAAGTGTAATCTAACCATGCCAATGCACATATAACCATCCATATATTTCTATATTTATTAGATTTATTACTTCATGAATAGTCAATAGCTCAAGTAAAATATCACATCTAATAAAATTCATAGATCAAACCTACATAAATGATATTAGTTTAAAATGAGAAGATGTAAGTATATATATGTACATAGATTTAAATGAAGATAAGTCACCAACACTTGGATAGAATAATATAAACAATATGTTGTTTCTATCATCCAAGTCATACACAGATACATATTTTATTAGATTGAAAAGATTACATATTCCATAAATAGATTTTGCAAAATCATACATTGGAATAAGATTGTAGTATTAAATTCATATATTATAAATTTAATAAAAACATGGATAGTTAGGTTTGAGGTGTAGACCAATTGGTTCGACCAAACCCCGTAAGGGGGGTGAAGGTCCAAGGTTCAAATCTTGGGCCTCATTGGACTTAACACTTGTCCCTTTCCTAGTGCTTTCAGCGGTGTAAAAGGTTTAAAATGATTGTGGCATGGTGGTTATAGGGATGAACTGTGCAAATATTTGTGTGGAGTATTTCAAGAGAGACAATGCAGAATACTATGGTAGCCATAAAAAGTTGGATAGCCTACCCGGATTCATGGCGGCTACCGATTCCACCATGTAAATTCAAAAATAAAATAAATAAAAATAAAAACATGGATAGTTTCTATACTAAAAATTATAACCAAAGGACATATCATTGCTCTAATATTAAGACAACATTACTCCATCAACTCAAAAATATAACATACATTTTGAAAATTGTCCCACAATTCAATTTTTGTACAACAATCATTAACTTCATATGCATAAAAATGGTTGTTATGTTGTGCTCTATAAGTATATTACGAGATCATATTCATAAAGGACTCAACCAGCAACAAACCATATCCAACCATGCAATGCAGTACAAAGAAAGTTAAAATCATAATAAAAGTACATGAAGAATCCAAGTTACCAATCTATTTGGTTTTATGTCACACACAAACCTTATAATTAAGACATGTATGAGCTATCCAATTTCCCATGATTTTTTTTGGATTTTACCTATCAGTTGGGAGAAGTAAGAGCATAATTGAAGCAATTTACCATCTAACCAAGGAATTCTCACATAGAATTATCCTTCGATTCTATTCACTACCCAAGATAATTGATTGTTTAAAAAGGAAATAAAATATAGAGCACTAATATGTCAAAAATGAACTCATGGATGTGTTAATATATCTATATGAAATTAGTTATATTGTGCAATTTAACACATAGTGGATACTTTATAAAAACAAGAAGGCCATACACATATTTATACAATCATCTCAATGCATCCTATATACATGAAGTAGTTAACACATGTATATTGTAAATATAATAATTAAATTAGTAATAACTTGGCCAAGATTTTTTGGAACTATCCACCTGATATATTCCTTGTAGTATAATTCATCATAAATTTTGGTTGGCATAAATCAACGGTTGTCTTTGATAATGTCATCCCCTATCTTCACCCACATAGGACTTGTTTTATAAGTATCGCTTACAAACCATCTATATGTTCTTGACTCTATATACATTTTCCATTCAATATCACTAGGTTAAAATTTTGGTTTACTTTTATAGTGACTTCATGAATATCCTCCCATATAGGAAAATAAAAAACATAAAACATGATCCATACACAATGATAACATGGCAAAAAGTACTCCCATCTTGATAAGGTACTAGTATACGATATTGGACCATCTACTATGATACATGACTAAGTGTCCATTCATATTGACAAAGTATTAAATTTAGGATAGTGACTCACACCTATTGAGTCCTCTTTGGAAAATTACTAGTATAGATCATTGAACAAATTGTCCTTTCGACTTGGCTTGATAATAAAATAGAATATTTATATCACACTTAGTGATTGTTCATCAAGGTAACACTTCAACTAGTCTTGATACCATGTGTAGGTCATTAAAGTTGTTCATTACAATTGGTCACCATGGAAGTGCCCAAGTAGAAGCATTATGCACAAAAGTTGCTTATCAATGCAATATTTTAATTTTTCAAAGCATAGTTGTTGTACAATTAAGATCTTAGTAAGGATTGATTTTAGTTTAACCAAGAATAAAACAAGACCAACAATTAAATACTTCCAAGTGTAGAATAGGATAATCAATGTAAATTTTTATCTTATATAAGTACAAAAGAATGATAATTGTTTATGTTCATAACCAAAAATGCTTCCAATTTTTCCAAATACAAAAGAAAAACTATATTTTTTTACCATAAAACATTCTTCTAGTTTGTTCAAGAAATAAATAGGACAACTTTTTTTATAGTGATTTCTTCTAGTTTATTCAAAAATAAAAACAAAAAACTTTTTGATAGTAAAAAACTCTTCTAGTTTGTTCAAATACAAAAATAGGATAAGTTATTATTATTTTTCTAATAATCAAGAATATTTCCTTATTTCTTCAAAGAGAAAAACATGACAATATTTTTTGGAGAGTCAATAATTCTTTGAGTTTGTTCAAAGATAAAAGCATAACTATAATTTTTAGTATTCAAGAATTCTTCTAGTTTTTTGAAAGATAAAAATAAGACAATTATCTTTTTCATAGGCAAAAATTCTTCCAATTTGTTCAAAGACAAAAATAAGAAGGTTATTTTTCATAGTCAATAATACATCTAGTTTGTCTAAATATAACAAGATTATTAACTTAATCTTGACAACAAGAATAATTACTTATATTTAATAACATGATTACAATTGATAGTATAACAACCATCCATGTCACAATTGAGAGGAGGTATATATGCACCCTCCTCTAAGCTAACCTCACACACAAATTTATAAGTAAATACTACTTGTACAAAAGTAGAATCAAATCATAATTTTAGTATCATAGTTCTTTTTTTTGTCTCGATGACACACAATAGTTTTATATTCCATGAGCTAAGTTACAATTCCTAGGTGTACCTAAATTTAGTCACTAACTAACTACTATTTAGAATAAGAAAAAATATAAGTTTCTTTGATTTTTAATTAGGAAAAGTGTTATTATAGACATGAAAATTTTGGTGTAAATACCATTTTTAATAATCCCTCAAACTAAAACAATATTTAGAGTGGGTTTTACAAAAATCAGTAGCAAAACATAATTCTTGTCATAGTTCAAGAAAAATAAGCACAATCAATTTTATTTCCTTTTTAATTTCATTCAAATATGACACTTAACTCTCAAAATAACATTCATACCTAGGTTTATGCTTTAGTTTTTATAAGATAAAGCAAGCCATAAAATAATAAATAATACTAAAATTGACACTCTCTCAATGATTGAAATAGAATGAATAATTGGGCACCTCACAAGGTGAATTTCCACAAATTCAAGGATGGATGATATCCTGGTCACTTTATATATGAATTTGACTCTTATCAAACCCCTTACCTCTTATGAAATTAAAGAGACCCTTTTTCTATGCACCTTGATAAAACCCTAGGCCCTGCTGGGTTTTTCCTTGGTTCTACCAGACCTTTTGGGACATCATTGGGCTTGATATTTATAATTCTATCATTGAATTTTAGCAAACTAAATCTATAACCAGAAGTATCAACTCCACTTTCATTGCCTTGGTTTCCAAAGGACTTGTTTTCAAATCTATGTCTGATTTCAGACCCATTAGTCTTTGCAATGTTCTTTACAAAACTCTCACTAAATCCATGGCTACAAGAATCAAGGATATCCTTCCTCACATCATAGATCCTTGTGAAGGTAAATTTTTCAAAGGAAGAAGTAATATTGATGGTGTTATAACGTTACATGAAGTCCTTCATTCTGCTAGCCTTAACAAAAAAAAATGCCATGTTTTTTAAAATTGATATGAATAAGGCATTTGAAAAAGTTAACAAAGATTTCTTGATTGTTGTTCTTCTCAAATTTAGATTTCATATGGAATGGGTTGATCTTGTTCACAATTGCATCTCTAATCCTTGGTTTTTAGTCTTGGTATATGGATCTGCAATAGGGTTTTCCCTAGTAACAGGGGCCTAAGATAGGGATATCCTCTCTCCCCCATCCTTTTTATCATTCTTACTGAATCCTTGGGTAGAGCACTCAAAAATATCTGGTCCAACATCATAATTTTAGGCATTAATGTTGCATCCAATTTAAGAGCCCTATCTCACCAAAAGTTCGTTGATGATACCATAATTGCTACTCATGCTTTTGTGTGGGAAGCAAAAGCCATTAAGAGTATTCTTGATAGTTATGAGGAAGTTGTAGGTCAGAAAATAAATTATATTAAAAGAAAAATCTATTTCATCAACACTCCCCAAGAGATACAAGCAAAGATTTCACGCATTTTTCAATGTGTTATATCTCAGTTACCTACTCAATATTTGGGCCTCCCTCTTTTCACCAGTGCTTTGAAGGAATCCATGTGGATTAATGTTAATGATAGGTTTTAAAAAAAATTATAGGTTGGAATGGTAACCTCCTCTCTCAAACAACCAGAGCCACCTTGAAAATGGTTTGTATCCAAAATTTTCTTCTTTATTTCATGTCCATCTTCAAAAATCCTGCTGCTATTTGCATGAAAATTGAGCAAATATAGAAGATATTTTTATGGGTAGGTACCGAGGATAGGAAAAGATTTCATCTGGTCAGTTGGGACAAGGTGTGCTCCCACAAAAGTTGAGGGTATTGGGGCTCTAAAGAGTTTTTAATATGAATACAACCTTGTTAGCCAAGCAAGCATGGAAGGTTTTCACCAACAGTAACCTTGAATGGGTCTCAATTATCACCAAAAAATATCTTCAAAACTATTATTTCCTGGATGATGATATTCCCAGAGATGGGTCCACTTTCTAGAAATCAATTATCCAAACCAAATCTCTTATTCAGAAGGGGATAAGGTGGCAACTAGGCATAGGGAGTAAAATTAATTTCTGGACTGATAGGTTCTAATCAACCGCTTTTAGAGAACAATGAAATTGTTGTCTTACAACCTTTCTTGGACACTTTAATTGGTAGCAAGGTTGAATATTTTATTGACATTTCATCGGATTCCAAGTTTTGAAAATATTTTCATATTCCATGTGCTAATGGTTAAATCTTTGTTGCCTCAAAAGTTCTCAAAACCATCCTAAATGCAACAGTCATCCCCACTAGTAATTATCCTGACTCTCCTTTATGGAAAGAAACTAATTTTGGGTTGTTCACTATTAAATCTACTCATGATCTGACTATTGATTATTAAGTGGTCCATATACCTTATGTAAGAGTGCATATTAAATATCTCATTTTGAAATTTTCTCATTTCAGTTGGTTGGCCATTCAAAATAAGATTCTAATGATTGATAACATTATGAAAAGGGGCATGTCTTTCCCCAATAGATGTTATTTGTGCATGAATACCTAGGAATCTGCTAATCACCTCCTTCTAGAGGGCCCTTTCTCCAAGATAACTTTGGATCACATTATGTCCACTTTTCATAACTCTTGGTGAAAGCACGAGGATACGGAAACAAAAAGGAATATGCCAAGCACGATGCGTGTAAAACCAAACTTAACGCTAAAAGCCTATATATTGAAAAATGCATGAAAGGAAAGAACATAGACGAATCGACACAAGATAAAAGCAATATGGAATATGCTGCCCTCTTTATTGATATGCTTTCAAAGTCGTGTTACAATACGTCTCCTTCCTTTTTAGGGGATAGGAGCGTCAAATATGTTTCTTATCACATCCATGGATAGCAATCCTTCTTCCGCGTGCCCACATGTAAGATGGGCGGACCAAAACGTCACCGCCGCTTGTGTATATGATTGTTGACTCCTTCCTTGCTCCTCTCGATGTCGAAGACCTACGTTCAAGGAAACAGAAAATATTAGTAGCACCTGCAGATAGAATAGAACATGTATTTCCCAAGGCCTACTGTTAGTGTATGCATGAAAATATTAAAACGATAACCAAATAACCTCAGATCGACCTAAAAATTTGACAGAAGCATGAATATGTTACCAGGAAGCCACTGCAAAAGGAACAGTCAGGAAATTCCTCACAGATTTGTATTCGCTCCGGGGTGGGACGAATAAACCTGCAATAAATTGTCAGAAAGCACCCTCTTCAATGTCCTATCCTGGAAGCTCCAAATGACCTGCAAAGTTGGGGTTAGCTAATTGGGGGTGTTTTGGGAAGACCCAGAAGGTCAGATTTCTCCAATTTGGCCTCTATCACCCAAGATTTTGATGGTGGCATCTGCAAGTTAGTAAAGGCGGGAAATGATAAAAACCTGGTCAAAAATGCTCAGAATGAAGTGAAATTTAAACTACAACCTATTTAAATAACCTAGAATAAGATGCAAAAGAAAAATCAGAGAAATCTATCACAGATTTCTAATCACTCTGGGGTGGGGCGATTAGGGCTGCGACAGCTTGGGGGGCACCCGGGGGCAGGACGCCCACCGTTTGGGACTTTGTTTCGGCACCAATCCACTTGGGATGGGTCCAAAACTTCTTATGGGGTGTTGTCGACAAATTTTGTGGAATATTGTGGCCAAAAATTAGGTTTTGGGTCTGGATTCGTGCTTCCAATAATCACCCAATAACCTCCCTTTCGAATGAGAGATTAAGGATGTGAAAGGCACAAATCGCAAGTAGGTATGTAAATTGGCAGCACTTCATTGCTCAAATGCTCCTTCTCTATATATTTTTGGGTGAGAAGACTCACCAATTTATAGACCTAGGGTCTCTCTGTTTGAATTGCGCATGCGAGGGCGCCACTTGAGTTGTTTGTCCTATTTTGAGAGAAAAGATAATTCCCTGATTTAGAGTCTCCTTGCATGAGGTCTCCAAAATCAAAGACATGCATGACTGAAGTCTCTCTCCTTGATTTGAAGTCATTCCTCGCAATTGCATGGCCTGAAGCTTCAGTTAACTGGCGGACTTGTCGAGGTTTGAATTTTTGCCAATCAAACTTGCTATTCGCCTCACCCTGGGGCGAATGCTGATATTCGTCCCTGGGTGGGACGAATGCCAGTTTGTATTCATCCCTAGGTGGGACGAGCAGAGAGCAAGGTGCCAAATTGACCTCTGACCTCCAAACTACTTTTGGGAGTGGTTAGGACCACTGTTTAACCTCTGGGGGCTGCCCTAGGGGCTGTGTGTGTCAATGCGATCAATGCTTGTTGTCACATAATCGGATTGGTGCTATTTTGGTGTCTACAGATGCCCCTTTTTGGGAAGCATTGTGCAAGGCGCAACGTCGAGCAAAAATAGATAACCAAAGCACTAATGATTAGGGTTTCTCAGTAACCTAACCAACTCTTGATGCCCCAAGTATGGAAAGGGCATGCATTCTTGAATCCTTGCTTCTGACGAGCTAAGGAACTTAATTCAAGTGTTAACCTTTTTTCGGTGAGGTGTTACTTGAGCTTGGACATTGATCAGTCATGAATAGGCAAAGGGCGCAACCTTTTGTCTATGGGAACCTTGAGTTCATGATTCATGAATGCCAAGTGTTTGATCAGCTTGTGATTATTGCTTGTTTGCTGCCCCAAGTAGGAGCATGATTGTCTTTGTCAATGATCCTTTGAATGCGTGTCATTTCCTTGATTGGGTATGTTTTTGTTGATTGGTGACTAAGTGTGACTACCCCCTCAAGCGACGAATCGATGAGGGAATGACCGACATGAGAAAAGCGATGAGTCGCTTGACCCAAGATGACTTAGGTAAGGGTGCCTTCAGTTGTTTACCGTTGAATGCGAAAGCAGTTTCTGAACATTCTGACCTATTTTTGGTGGGTTTGAACCCTTTTTGTGACGCATTTTGGAGCTAAAATTGTCAAAAATTCATCCTCCCATGGAGCGGTCCAGCTATGATAGCCTTCTTAGGGAGTAGGATAGGGACAATTTGTAACCCCAACATCTATTTTGGATGCCAAGAATTTCAGGCACAAAGGCGCCTTCGTTCGACAATGTTATTGCTATTTTTGGTTGGGTTTTGACCCATTTTGTGACGCCGTTTGGGGATGAAATTCTCAAAAATCCATCCTCCCATGGAGCGGTCCGGCTATGGTAGCCTTCTTAGGGAGTAGGATAGTGAGGATTTGTGACCCCGACATCTATTTTGCATGCCCGAAATGTCAAGTGCAAAAGCACTCTCATTGGACACTTTTATTGCTTTTTTTGGTGCATTTTTGTGCATTTTTTTGTTTTTGAAATTTTTGCTCTGTATTCATCCCTAGGTGGGACGAATTCCTATTTAGTATTCATCCCAGGGAGGGACGAGCGCTAACCAGAGTGCTCATCCCAGGGGGAACGAGTACAGGCTCAAAAGCCTATTTAAAGGCCAAAACTAAGTTTTGGGCTCATTTGCATTTGTTTTTCCTGGCGATTTGGAGCTCTGAGGAGGAGGAGGTCAATTCTGCGAAGCGAAGCGCTGCCAAAATTTTCCTACCACCATGAGTTCATGAACCGGATCGAGCGGCGGAGCCGAAGCGAGACCAGTGAGTGCCCTTCCTCTTTATTGTTTGTTTGCTTTACAGTTGTAAAACCACAAGTTATTTGTTTTTTGTCTTTTTTTTTTTGTTTTTCAAATTTAAAAATGAAACCCTAGTCTATCAAAATTAACACTTAGCTTAAAACTTAGTTTAACCCTAGTTAAACAAAGATCAAAATTTTAGTTTAAAACTGAGCTTAAAAAACTTAGTTTAGAACATAACTTAAAACTTCGCTTAACCCGAATTTAACAAAGATCAAAACTTAGGTTAGAAACGTAGGGTAAAACTGAGCGTAAAAACGTAGCTCAACCCTAGTTATTTTGTTGTGGTTTATGTTTTTGTGTTTTAATTTATCAATTTTTAGAGTTAAAAACCCTAGGACTAAAAATTATTTTTTTAATTTTTTTTGTTTTTAATTTATCAGTTAGAGTTAAAAACCCTAGAACTGACAAATTATTTTTGAATTTTTTTTTTGTTTTTAATTTATCAGTTAGAGTTAAAAACCCTAGAACTAAAATATTTTTAATTTTTTTTTTTTTAATTTATCAGTTAGAGTTAAAAACCCTAGAACTGACAAATTATTTTTTGAATTTTTTGTTTTTTTTAATTTATCAGTTAGAGTTAAACCTAAATTTTTTTTTTTTAATTTATTTAGAGTTAAAACCTAGAACAAATTATTTTTAATTTTTTTTTTTTTTAATTTATCAGTTGAGAGTTAAAACCCTAGAACTGACAAATTAGTTTTTGAATTTTGTTATGTTTTTGGTTGTACATTTTTATGCATTGTTGTATATTCATGTTATTTTTTCATTTTTTTAATGTTTTTATGTTGTTTTCTTTTGCAGGTTGTGAAGAGCCGGTACCGTGTGCCCACGGTTTTACTGAAGCATGGGAGGCACTGACTTTGGCTGACTAGGATTGGCTTGATGCCCTTGGGCTCAAGCAGGTGACTCGACTGGAGCTAGTGGTTGGGGATCGAGCCTATCTGATGGCCCTGATCAACTTATGGGATCCCCGGACCAACACCTTCCATATCCCAATAGGGGAGATGACGGTGACCTTGGAGGATGTCTATCGGATTCTTCGGATTTCAATAGATGGACTGCCGATCCGGACGACGTCGCGGGATCAGCGGACAACAGTGTTGACACGCTACTTTGGACATGGAGAGGAGATGGGGGTGGATAGCCCAGTGGAGAGGGCAGAGGGCGACTACCAGATTGGTGGCATATTGGTTCGATGGTGGCTAGAGAGGGGTGTGTTGGGAGTGAGGCACGCATTACTTATGGGCCTCATTTCCAACATGCTTCTACCCAACTCTTCGGGTGTGAGGTTCCCATGGAACCTGCTAGAGGTGGTGTTTCGATTGGTGGAGTGTCCTACGGATGCACCTATGATCATGAGATGGGGACAGACTCTATTGGCACAGCTCTATGATGAGTTGTACGAGGTCCACTACCAGAGGCGGAAGGGGATTAGTTGCAGCTACTTGTTGCAGTGTTGGGCTTGGTAGCACATAGCAGTGGAGAGGCCGATGGGGCTGCCCTAGATGACTCGAGGGAGATGGTAGACCGAGAGATTGGTTACGGGGCACTATGGTAGAGGTCTGAGGAGCAGGGTCAGAGTCGATGATGGGCAGGTGTCGTAGGGCACTATGTCGATGCCTTCGCTCGGCTTGCTCTAAGGGAGGTGTTCTGGCACCCCTACCGAGACTGTCCAGCCTGGCCTGAGGCTGGAGAGTGGCTCCGATGGGTACGGAGGGGGCGGTGGCTGATTGGGCATCATGGGACTAAGCAGGAGTTCTTCCCATATGGTCGAGTTACATGATAGTTCGGGGTGCACCAGGGGTTTCTGGTGAGCCCGTGGTCTATCGACGTAGGGAGACGAGAGGACTCTAGCTTGGCCAGTCATTGCACCACTGGGTGAGGATTCAGATACAGTGATTGATGTCCCAGATGTGGATGACATCGGGGTTACCACCGAGTATGAGCAGTGGTGGACTTTGTGACGATGGCGAGGCGAGGGGCCTCTAGGGGGTGCAGTAGGGGATGAGGGTGCAGAGGCACCAGGAGAGGGCTGGGGAGTTCCGTTGGATGATGCGGACATGGTGGAGGTTGAGGATGTTGGAGGGGAGTTTGGGGTGCCAGATCAGCCAGAGATGCAGGACGTCCCAGAGCAGTGGGAGCTAGAGCTATTTCCGAGATGTCGATGCCTCAGGCAATTTCAAAGGACATGGAGGCAGGGTTGCGCATCGAGAATACATGATTGGTGGGGCTACTACGGAGGCGAGATGAGGAGCTGGGGGAGGCTCTGCAGGAGAGGGATCTCCTACGAACTCAGCTAGCAGAGTGGGAGAACGCATGGGCTACGTACCACCGATAGGATGGGGATACCGATGCTGCACGGGAGAGGGATCTCCTACGGACGTAGCTAGCATGACACAATGATGTAGTAGCTTATTATCGTCGATGGGAGGTGGAGTGGTTGCAGCATCGGATGGATATGGAGGGAGAGATTATCCACCTCGAGTGGGTGGTTACCCGAGCCTTAGAGGTGGCTCTTCACGTCGAAGAGAGGAGCGATACTGAGCAGTCAACATCATCTCATCGTAGGCGACTAGATGAGGGGGCGCTAGTAGGCATGATGCGGGGGCTAGCAGCAGCTGCCCTGAGGGGTCCCATAGGACCCACACCATGGGGGGTAGTTCCCATCGCACCGATCCTACATGATCATGGTGGCCGATGCCCTAGGCTTGGGGGTTTTTGAGCTTTTGGCTTTTGTTGCGAGGTCAGAGGACCGGTTCATTGTAGCCTATGGGCATTTTTGATGATATATATACAGATGACTCTTTTTGTGTTTATACACTTTTCATGGTTTGTTTTTTTATGCACAGTTATTTATGATGATGTATGCATATGCTATTATGAATGCGATGTTTCTAATTTATATGATGTATGCATATGGAATGAATGAAATGATTTGTTGATAACTTGTCGATGGCACCATAGACTGTACAAGATTTGATTGGCTTGTTGTACTTATGGGATGACTTTGTGGAATGACTTTGCATGTGAAAACTTTGTTTTTGTATTTTGCATATTTTTTGATGGTGATGTACGGAATGAAATGTACCAGTTGTTTTAAAATGTAGTTAAGCTTTTCTGAGATTCAGATATTTTAACTAACTAGCCAAGAATGTACATTTATCTCGCAAGACTTTTGAACAAGGTATAAATCCGACTTGGAGGTTAACCAAGTTATTTCACATCCCTGTGTGTGCAATTGAGTTCATTTATGTGGTATTTGTCAGGATACCGCCAGTGCCAGATAGGCTATCAACCAAACCTGTACTGAGGATCACCTAATTAGCTCCACTAACTCCATTGTTGTATTTAGTAAGATTAATCCATGAGACAATCTAAGGTACCATAAGCTAGCTCATCCACATGCAAACATTGGTCTGCTCACATGCAAAGCTAATGTGATAGACATATCGTCATGCGGTTAGGATACCGCCATTGCCAGGTAGGTTGTCCACCAAACCCATAATGAGGATCACCTAGATGGTTTTCGAATGCTGAGAATTCTAAGGATTCAAGTTCAGGATTTTTATTTGCTCAATGGTTTAGGATACTTGCTCGTATACATAGTGATGAAAATCACTATTTATTTTTCTTTTTGTTTTTCTTTTTGAGCAAGGATTTTGAATAGTGGTGATAACCATTGTTATTTGATTTTGGATTTTGAGCTTTGTAAGGTTGAGCTTGTAGGTTTGTGGCTTATGAATGGACTTGATCCTTTTGGCCTTGGGGATGACTACCCATCCTGTTCAGGGACGTGTAGTATGAATCCTTACGACTTTGGGAACCAAAGGGGATTATGGAGATTATGAAGTAAGGGCATTGATATTTTAGGCCTTGGGGATGACTACCCATCCTGTTCAGGGACGTGTAGTACGAATCCTTACAACTTTGAGACCAAAGGTGATTGTGATGATGGCTTGTGGGAATTTTTTTTTGAATGGTCATTGATCCTTTTAGGTCTTGGGGATGACTACCCATCCTTGGCAGGGACGTGTAGTACGAATCCTTACAACTTTAGGGACCAATGGTGATTGGGATTTTTGGTAGTGGTGAAAACCACTATTTATTTAGGGGAATTGATGGGGAAGAGCTTGTCCTTTTGTCAATTCTTAGCACTCTTGAACCATTCGCACAGGGGGATGAACAGGCTAATCTTTCACCTATGGTACCCTAGACTACTTTGTAGGTTTCTCTTGCATTCACACAACTTAGGAATTATTTTATGTGTTTTAACTTGTGTAGGGATGTTACATAACGAGGCGTGATCCAAGTAAAACTTTCCCTTGTAAAATCTATTTAACTTTGTACAGTTTTTGGCTAGAAATTTAAAGACAACTGAATGACAAAAACCCTATATACATTAGGAGACAACTGACTATGCTAAAAATGGGGATGGTGTTATTCTAGATGTATGTGTTTATAAAATGGATTTAATGTGGAAAATGATGGAATTGCCAAGTAATTACAGTCTATGGTGCTTTTGACATGTATGACCTAGCAAATATGCAATGTATGGATGTGATGCCTAATGCAACCTATATTTTTGTATTTTGATTTTTACGAGTATGCATGGAATTGAAATGCAATTTTTTTGGTTATTTTTGATGATTTTATTGTTTTTGTTTGTTTTTGAATATTTATTTTGACCAAGCGGTTATGGTAACCCTTGGAGCTTTTGGTTTGACCAAAGGGTTTATGGATACCTTTGGAGCATTTTTGGGTTGACCAAGCGATTATGAGAATCCTTGGAGCTTTTGGTTTGACCAAAGGGTTTATAGATACCTTTGGGGCATTTTGGGTTGACCAAGCGATTGTGAGAATCCTTGGAGCTTTTGGTTTGACCAAAGGGTTTATGGATACCTTTGGGGCATTTTGGGTTGACCAAGCGATTGTGAAAATCCTTGGAGCTTTTGGTTGGACTATGGCTCTCTAGATGTGGAATGGCCTCAAATGACTGATGTTCAAGGGTTCTAGTTCCTTGATTCCTTCAAGAGAGGCGAGCCGGTATGTTCCAGGTCCTATTCTACTATCAATCACATAAGGACCTAACCAGTTTGCCATGAACTTGTCCCTTAGATGGGACGACAAATTAGAATTCTGTTGGTTCTCTTTTAAGACCAAGTCACCAACCTAAAATTCCCTTAGGTGGACCTTCATGTTGTATGCTTTCTTAAGTCGCTCTTGATAGATACACAAATGCTCGAGAGCATTGACGCATCGTTCATCGAGCAACGTCAGTTGGTCTAACCGGGCCTACCATGCAGTGTCATCATCGATGAACTCTTGCATTGAAATGCACAGGGAAGGGATTTCCAACTCAAGAGGCATGACTGCCTCGGAGCCATACACCAACGAAAATGGAGTTGCCCTAGTGGGCATCCGAATGCTAGTGCGATAAGCCCATAGGGCAAGTGGGATTTGAATGTGCCAATCCTTATGACTATCTACGATGGTCTTTTTGAGGATGGCGACTAGCATTTTGTTTGACGCCTCTGCTTGCCCATTTGCCTACGGATAATAGGGTGTTGAAAAACTATGCTGAATTTTGTACTTTGTGGTCAAAGCATGCACATATTTATTCTTGAATGACGTCCCATTATCCGAAAGGATCTTGGATGGAATACCAAAATGACATATGATGTTATGCAAAATAAACTCCGCAATGCGGGTTCCAGTCATAGAGGTTAGCGGAATTGCTTCCACCCACTTGGTGAAGTACTCTATGGCCATTATGATGAACGTGTGATGACCCGACGACGTAGGGGAGATCTTTTCGATTAGATCAAAGCCCCACTATGAAAAAGGCCAAGCCGATTGGATCGGTTGCAAGGCCTGAGAAGGTACGTGTGTCAAATTAGCATGGTGTTGACACTTCATGCACTTCTTTACATATGCGCAACAATCTCGCTCTAAAGATGGCCAATAATAGCCCATGCGAAGAATGCGCTTTGCGATGGCCATACCTTGAAGTGGCCACCACATGTACCATCGTGTGCTTGGGTGATCGCCCAAGCGGACTCTTGCTGGTCCAAGCAATGGAGGAGGATTCCTTCATAGCTCCGACGATACAAAATGTCTCCTAACAAGACATGTTTTGCCGCTTTCTATTTAAATGATCTTTTCATGGCTTGTGTCAATCCAAGTGGGAGGTTACCTAGCTTGAGGTAATCCCTAATGGGTGTGTACCAATCCTATTGATCGGAAACCTCGATGGTATGAATGGCCAATCCCTCTTGAAGTTCATCCCTAGCAAAAGTTGAGCGGGAAAGAACTTGTAAAAATAGCATTGTGTTGCTATTAAGAGGGGTCGAGGAGAACAAGGACCCCAGTTGGCTTGAGTCAGACAATCATGGATTCGAGAGAACCTATCCTGAGATGGTTCAATCTGGATCAAGTGGATTCCTAGCGTTAGGTAGAGCTTGCACGCTCCATCATGGATTGTGATAATGTTTTGACTTGAATGGTTGTCATCTCACCAGAAGGGTCTTGCGGGATTAGTGACCCCAAGGAGGCCATAGTATCCGCAAAATGATTCGATGATCGAGGGAGTGCCTCGATGTCATACCATTCAAGTTGTGCCAAGAATTTGTCCACAAGGGCTTTGTAGGCCTACAGAACTAGACATTTACATTGGAATATCCCCTTGACTTGATTGACAATTAACAATGAATCACCAAAGATGTTTAAACGTTTAATGTTCATGGTGATTGTTGTCTGAAGACCTATGAGCAAGGCTTCATATTCTGCATTGTTGTTGGTGCACGAGAAGTCTAATTTAAATGATAGAGGCATTGGAGCCCCTTGTGGAGTGAAGAATACAATTCCCATGCCACCTCCTTGCTCACATTTAGAACCATCGAAGAATAGGGTCATGTCAGCCTGTGACTCAGGCTCATCAGAATCTGGTGATTCTGAAACATGAAAAACCCCATCATCAGGTAGTTCTATGGTCAGAGGCTGATCATCTTCAAGAGGAGCCTCTGCTAGTTGATCGATGATGACTTGACCTTTTATGGATTTTTGTCCAATGAATTCTATGTCAAACTCCATCAACAACATGATCCATTTCTCCATGCGGCTACTATGATAAGTACGACTCATCATGTATCGCAATGGATTCTCCTTAGACACAACATACGTCGTATTGCTGAGCATGTAGTGGCATAGCTTTTTGGTAGCAAACACCACTGCCAAGCAGAGCTTCTCAACGTATGCATAGTTAAGTTCATAACTGACCAGGGTGCGGCTAAGATAGTAAGTAGCCTATTCTTTGTGTAGTTCATTTTTCTGGGATAGCATGGCGCCCAGTGCCACCTCGATAGTTGAGATGTATAAGTAGAATGACACTCCTGGTCTAGGTGGTGCCAATACTGCGATGAAGCCAAGTATTGTTTAATGTCATCAAAGGCTGACTGGCACTCGTCATCCCAGTGAAATGTTACCCCCTTGTGCAATAATTTATTCATGGGTCGACACTTGTCAGATAGCTACGCTATGAAGCGCTTGATTGACGTGACCTTTCCCTGCAGACTTCTGAGCTGCTTGATGGTAGTTGGGGGAAGCATTTCAAGGATTGCCTTGAATTTGTGTGGGTCTACCTCGATTCCTCATTTGGAGACTATGTAACCCAAGAGCTTTCCAGATGTGATGCCAAATACGCACTTCTTGGGGTTTAGTCTAACTTTATGTTCCATGAGGCGATCGAGGATCTTGCTTAAGTCATCGAGATGATTCTGGGCGCAAAAGAGATTTGGCCAACAAATCATCCATGTAATCTTCCAAATTTTTGTGCATGTAATCATGGAAGATGTACGTCATGGCACGTTGGTAGGTGGCGCCAACATTTTTAAGGCCAAAAGGCATGACCTTATAACAAAATGTCCCCCAAGGCATTGTGAACGCCATTTTTAGTTGGTCCTCGGGATTGATACGAATTTGATTGTATCCCGAGAAACCATCCATGAGGGAAAGCATTTCATGGCCCGTTGTAGCATCTACCAATGCGTCGATGCTAGGCAAGGGAAAATCATCCTTAGGACTCGCTTTGTTTAGATCTCAAAAATTGATGCATATGCGAATCCTCCCATCGAGTTTTTGATGGGCACCATGTTAGACAACCATGGTGGGTAATCCATGCAGATGACAAACTATGCATCCAACAACTTTTGTAGCTCATCTTTGACCATTAAGGCCACTATTGGGTGCATCTTACATAGTTTTTGCTTTACTAGCTTGACTATCGGATCAAGCGTTAGATTATGCATGACTAGCTATGGGTCTAGTCCCGACATGTCTTTGTATGACCATGCAAAAACCTCCTTCTTCTCTTTGAGAAGGGCAATGTAGTCGGCTTGCTCTTCGAGGGATAGACTTACCCCTAGCTTGATGATTTGCAAATTCATTAGATCTGAGCCGATGTCTACGTCAATCATCTCCTCGATCGACATGTGGGATCCATCCTCCAACTGGTGTGGAGTTGGGATCAAGTGGATATCATTTGCTGAATTTAGATCATCATTCGGAACGTCAGGTTCCTCTTCAGCATGGAAGACATCCTGAGTCTATCCTAGGGTGAAATGGAACATCCCACCACAAGGCTAGTACTCTGATGGGGATGGCGGTGTGTCAACATGATCCCAGTCTATAGCATCTAGGTCTAGATGCAATGACCATGTTGGGTCGGCTGGATCATGGATGGGGGCGGTTAAATCAATGGAGATCATGTTAATGAAATGATTGTGGTCTCCATTACCATGGGTATGACTGCTCGGACATCCTAGATGATCTTTGTGCTCCGGATCTAGCTCTATGGGTACTGGCACAAATGGATCAGCCCTATGCATGGATAAAAAGATAGGGTCCACCCTAGGCACTGATGGTTGTATAGGGTCTCCAGGGGAAGATGCTCTCTGTATACCTAGAGTGGTGGGTGCAGTAATTGCTATAACTACGCCTGGTTTAGGTGCCACCTATGCCTTGGCCCTATGTGTAACTGTTCAAACATGTCATCTATGTCCAAGGGATATTGTTGTTGTCGCATATGATTGAGATAAGCCATCTCAGTTTCATCTTCATAATCACTGTCAGAGATCCAAAGGCCTTCGTTGGCTCCAACAGCTGTTTGCGACATATGAGGCTCATCTTGCTCGAGCAAATTAATGTGGTCCCATCGAGGTTGTTCCGCTCTCTACGAGGGGACCTGATTCTCTTGAGGTGGCATATGCTCAATTGGAGCATCCAAAGGGAACATTGTCAGGAAGCTCTCCTGATAATCATCCATGGGATGTACTTGTGAATGATTGCTATCAGACTCGAAAGGATCCCAAGGTGCTACCTCGTATTCCGACTCATCTTCTGAAGACCCTTCTTGGTCTTGTCCATATCCCTCTTGTAGGTGAGTCCTCGAATTTTCTCCCTTTTCGACCGAAGGGAAAGGGTTGTTAAGGTCAACAAGGTTGGTTGTTAGCAATGGGAGATAATCTCCCAATGTATATGTTGTGTTAGGATTGGCATATGGATCTAATGCCAACCCATCCTTGTTGCCTATCCCTAGGCCTTGCATGTTCTCTACCAAGATGTCTAGGGGCAGGGGGTGGTTGAACCCTACTCTGACTTGTCATACGACATTTGATATCTCGGTTGGCAAAGAACACGCACTCCTTGCTCATACCTGCCCAACCCATATCCATGCCAATTGCATTGGCCAAGATATCTCAAAGCGAAATCAGGGTTGGACAAATAGTTGACATCCTCAGCAAAGGGCTCTTCATCTTCGTCTTCTTGCATACAAGTTTCAATGCCATTATCCAGGCCCCCATAAACAAAGTTTGTCTGATTGGGTGGGTAGCCTAGAGGAACCACAGAGCCGATGGGGAGTCGAGGTCTCCCCATGTCCTGCATGGACTCAAGTGTGGGTGTTGCTACAATGTTCCTCACTAGATACTCCCCCAGGCCCATGTTGGCCATCTCAACGGTGATCATTGGTGGTTGAGGGGGAGCGAATGGGAGTCCTTCCTGAGTCCACTCCATGTGGGGTGAACTAGGCGTCTCGACTTCCATTCGGCTAGGCATCTCTTCGGTAGAGATGGTTGAGACTAGGGGTGGTTCCTCTTCTAGGGGTTTCTTTCCCTTGTCCTTTGGTGTGGCCACCGTAGGTGGCATCATTGTTGAAGGACCAGATGAGGAAGATGGACCCGGCTAGGGATTTGATGGACTTGGCAATGGGGATGCCTACGAAATCGGACCCTGGTTAGATGGATTCAACTAAAAATCCAAATGTGTTGATGGAAGGGTCGATTGTGGCATGAATTGCACCGTATTGTAGTACTTGAAGGGCTCTAAGTCTATCGGGACTACATGCACCTATCCTTCAAATGTATACTTTAGGCACTGATGAGCTATTGAAGGGACACACTTCATGTCCCTGATCCAAGGCCGGCCCAACAAGATATTATAAGCCATCTCACCTTCCAAGATGTGGCACAATGTATGAATAGTCTTTTGTCCCACTTGGATGGGTAGGACAATTGTGCCAACCGTCGAGCATATTGCATCATTGAATGCTCGAAGAGTATAGGTGGAGGCCATGATGTGAGATGTCGGCAACTTCAGATGTTTCAATGCTACTGTTGTGATGATATTACTGGATGAGCCAGTGTCCACCAACACCCTCTTATACGGAATCTCATTGACCCATGCAATAACGTGCAGGGGTGGATCCACCACATCACCAGTCACTGATTTCAATTCATCTTCTCTAAAGGTGATGACTGGTTCTATACATTGTTTTACATGTCCCACAAAGTTGTTGAAAGAGTTTGCTTCATGGGGCTGCAGCTCGATGGCTTTTAATATCTCCATTAGAGCCTCCCGATGGGGCGCTGATTGTTGAATGAGCTCGTATATGGAGAGCCTAGCCGACGTGGTCCTTAGACTTTGGGTAAGTCTAGTCCAAATCATGGCCACTGGTCTAGGTGGGGGAAGTTGCGTAGGGTGTTGTTGAGGTTGTGACGTCGATGGAACTTCTCTAGTGGCTGCCATAGGGGCAGCTCCTGGATACCTCTTATTCCTAGTCACTATGCTTATCATCCCTACATACCCCTGCATGGGGCAATTATATTGCACCTCATTGACTTGAAGGGGTTTTCCTATGCATCATGGGCAGGCAAGGGGTCTCTGAAGACTCCCATATGTTGGTTGTTTGGTGCTACGGGGTTGTCCACCACCAATGTCTTATTGTCGATTAGGTCTTGTACCAAACCTTTGAACTTCCAACATGCATTAAGGTCATGTCCCTTCCATCTATGGAACCTACAGTACAAGTCCTCCCGGTACCCCTTAGGCTTTGGTGCATTGGGGTCTATAGTTTGAATCTCTGGCAAGTTGATCAAGTTCACCGCTGACAAGCGGTCAAACAGGGAGTCCCTAGACTCTGTGTAAGGTGTAAATTGTCGCCTAGGGTGACGCTACTGATTTTGTTCTTACCTCTGGTTTTCTCTATCATAATTGTTAGGAGGCACCACCTGATAGTTAGCCTTTTGAGGCTGTGTTGCTTGTGTAGGCTTAGGGACATTGATAGCAACCTGATTGACCGTAATGGGTTTCTATTGTGTGGTCCCTATTTTAGTGTTCTTGGTCCATTATTTCTTCTTAGGTTTGGTGATCTCGCCATCCTGTATCTTGATCTCCTCAATGATTCTAGCTTGCACCAGAGCTTCCTCTAAAGTGGCATATTGTTGCAGCTACAATAGCATGGAGATCGATCTCAAATAACTCTTTGAGAACATCTGAGTCAGGTCGGACATGGGAGGGAGGTAGGGCAGCTTTGAAAGCAACGTCCTCCATCGGTTCCCATATGCCACCATGGTCTCTTCCTCATACTTCCTGAGGCTAGCTAGGTCACTTAATGATGCCTTTTTCTTGGTGTTGAAGGTGAAGCATTCGAGGAACGCGTCCACTAGCTGATCCAAGTTATTGATGCTATGTTTTGGTAACTGAGTGAACCAATCCGAGGTAGGGCCTACGAATGTGGTTATAAATGTTCTTAGTAACAAAGCATCATTGTCCTGAATGCCAAAGCACTGGCTCAAGAATCTAGTCACATGCTCTTGGGCATCCTCCTCCCCTCTAAAGAGTGCCAACTAGGGCAGTTTAAAGTGTTCAGGGTATGGAGGTGCCGACACTGACGGATGCACAGGATGACTATGGAGTTGGCGTAAAGTGGGCTTTTGGGGCCCAGAAGTCTTGATCTCCATAGATTCTAAGTGCTCTAGCAACGCTTTATATGCATCGAAGGATTTGATTTCTTCCTCCTTAGTTTGCTCCCATTGTGGGTTGCGGGGAACTTGAGGCCTATGGAGGGGTAGCTGGATAGCACCCCCTCTGCCTTGGTAGGGCATTTCAGCCCACTCTTCTTCTTGTTCATACTCCTCATAGGCTTCTTGAGGAGTTCCTAGGCGAGACCTATAAACATAGGTGGGTGCCCACGGAGGGTGCCCATCATTGTTTCTAGGAGTGGCCTCCCGCTCAGGTCTAGGAGGTCTTGGAGGCAATACTTGATGAGGTCACGGAGACCTATCTCGCACCAAGGGGTTATGCCTCTCATACACTTCTACTTTATGCGTGCGAGGGGTTGGGACCTTCTCAGGCACATTGTTATGAAGCAATTCAGTTATCTGACGTTGAATGCACTCTTTGTTAAGGTGATACAGATGTTCTAACTATTGTTGATCTTGCCTGAGCTACGTGATTTGCGCTTGGTGGTGGCATGTCTGGCAAATTCCAAGTCAATTTGTTCCATCGTCTCATGTTTAGGAAGCCTAGATGCCTCTCCTACATGTCTATCTCGGTCATGGTGATCCGAGACCCCTATGGGTTGCTTTCCTCTATCGAGGTTAGCGACATTTACCTGAGGCTCTAGCCTCAATGGGTGATCCTGATACATAGCAGGTGTGGAGGTGCATCACTCCCACTCCATGTACTACTCTTGAGGAACGTAGTGGTCTTCCTCGTACTCCCTTTCATATGTGTGAAAGGTGCGGGTAAAATTGTCTTGCCCTATCTGGAGAGCCTGATACTCTAGATTTGGTCTAGTGTTTCTAACAGTAATACGGGGTAGAGGAGGGATGACGAAATCATGTGGCCCCTCCTTATGGACCCTATGTTGCTCTAGCACTTCATCACTAGGCCACTCATAACGAGCGTCTAAGGGAGGTCTCCTATCTATGTTGAGTGCTACGTGTAGGTTCTCCTCTTGAAAGGATCTATGTTGAGTGGGGGTGCCTCTCAAAGAGGTGCCTCTATAGTCCTATTCTATTATGGCATGATGTGGACTATCTTGTGTGCCATGCCACCAAGGCGGGATGACTAAGTCCTCAGGACTATATCGGAGGTGACTTGTCCCCCTTTGTACACTTTCTGCAGTGCTTGCCCGTGATTGGGCTCGGCTACGAGTGTACACCATGGTGATGTTTACCTAAAGATGAGTAGATTTTTATCTTCTTTTAGGATTTCTTATGCTACACTTAAACAGGAAAGGAAACACACAATCAAAACAATGATTATCTCATTTAAAGATTAAAAGTGTGCCCTAAATCTGGTTTAGTGTGTTTTGATTTTGTTTTGAAAGTTTTTGGAAAGAACATTTAAATGCAATATGATGGCTCTTATGACTCCCAAAAATGGTCGCCCCTTCGATATACCATTGCCAGACCGATATACCAACCTCTCTATATACCCGCCCTTACGTGAGGGAAACTATTGGTACGTGAGAGCAGATGGTACGTGGAACATAGGCGGTACGAAAGGGGAATCACTCTGTTTATGACACCTACCATAGAAGACTTATCCTCATGCATTGGGAATCACCCCAACTACACTTGGTCAGCTTTCATCAGGATTTACGTCTAGCAACAGTCACGATCGGGGTTATGTATGCAGTATCTCAAGCCAAGGTGGTGATGAAATCCACCATTGGTCTTGCTCAAGGGTTGGGGTTTTACGACCAACTCCTTGTTGTTTCAAATTACCACGTGGTGTGTGGGGTTCTTTTTAAGTTGCATAAATGAAGCAAACAAGCATTCAAACTCTCCTATGCAAGCAAATAACCAGAGAACAGAAAGCAAAAATTGACAGAAGGTGTTTAGGACCTCTACCTCTTCTCTGCCCAAATCGGATGTCTCTAAATTTCTGCTCTAAAATTGCAATTCTCCCGGTGAAATATTCTTAGATGAAAAAAAAAAAAAATCCAACGTTTGAAAACTTGGTACCTGTAAGCAAAAACAAGCAACTTTGATCAGAAATTTAATCTTAAAAATCAAGGGACAGAGGTCCCACCATGATCACCACTGAAAGCATGAGGATACGAAAACAAAAAGGAAAATGCCAAGTACGATGCGTGTAAAACCAAACTTAACGCTAAAAGCCTATATATTGAAAAATGCATGAAAGGAAAGAACATAGACGAATCGACACAAGATAAAAGCAATATGAAATATGGCCCTCTTTATTGATATGCTTTCAAAGTCATGTTACAATACGTCTCCTTCCTTTTTAGGGGATAGGAGCGTCAAATATGTTTCTTATCACATCCATGGATAGCAATCCTTCTTCCGCATGCCCACATGTAAGATGGGCGGACCAAAACGTCACCACCACTTGTGTATATGATTTTTGACTCCTTCCTACTCCTCTGATGTCGAAGACCTACATTCAAAGAAATAGAAAATATTAGTAGCACCTGCAGATAGAATAAAACATGTATTTCCCAAGGCCTACTGTTAGTGTATGCATGAAAATATTAAAATGATAACCAAATAACATCAGATCGACCTAAAATTTAATAGAAGCATGAATATGTTACCAGGAAGCCACTACAAAAGGAACAGTCTAGAAATTCCTCACATATTTGTATTCGCTCCAGGGTGGGACGAATAAACCTACAATAAATTGTCAGAAAGCACCCTCTTCAATGTCCTATCTAGGAAGCTCCAAATGACCTACAAAGTTGGGGTTAGCTAATTGGGGGTATTTTGGGAAGACCCAGAAGGTCATATTTCTCCAATTTGGCCTCTATCACCCATATTTTGATGATGCCATCTACAAGTTAGTAAAGGCGAGAAATGATAAAAACCTGGTCAAAAATGCTCAGAATGAAGTGAAATTTAAACTACAGCCTATTTAAATAACCTAGAATAATATGCAAAAGAAAAATCAGAGAAATATATCACATATTTCTAATCACTCCGGGGTGGGGCGATTAGGGCTACGATAGCTTGGGGGCGCCCGGGGCAGGACGCCCACCGTTTGGGACTTTGTTTCGGCACCAATCCACTTGGGATGGGTCCAAAACTTCTTATGGGGTGTTGTCGACAAATTTTGTGGGATATTGTGGCCAAAAATTGGGTTTTGGGTCTGGATTCGTGCTTCCAATAATCACCCAATAACCTCCCTTTCGAATGAGAGATTAAGGATGTGAAAGGCACAAATCGCAAGTAGGTATGTAAATTGGCAGCACTTCATTGCTCAAATGCTCCTTCTCTATATATTTTTGGGTGAGAAAACTCACCAATTTATAGACCTAGGGTCTCTCTGTTTGAATTGCGCATGCGAGGGCGCCACTTGAGTTGTTTGTCCTATTTTGAGAGAAAAGATAATTCCCTGATTTAGAATCTCCTTGCATGAGGTCTCTAAAATAAAGACATGCATGACTGAAGTCTCTCTTCTTGATTTGAAGTCATTCCTCGCAATTGCATGGCCTGAAGCTTCAGTTAATTGGCGGACTTGTCGAGGTTTGAATTTTTGCCAGTCAAACTTGCTATTCGCCTCACCCTGGGGTGAATGCTGATATTCATCCCTGGGTGGGATGAATGCCAGTTTGTATTCATCCCTGGGTGGGACGAGTAGAGAGCAAGGTGCCAAAAAGGTGCCAAATTGACCTCTGACCTCCAAACTGCTTTTGGGAGTGGTTAGGACCACTGTTTAACCTCTGGGGGCTGCCCTAGGGGTTGTGTGTGTCAATGCGATCGGTGCTTGTTGTCACATAATCGGATTGGTGTTGTTTTGGTGTCTACACTTGGGTTCCTCCTAATTCGTTGAGTCACCTTTTCACCTAATGGCCTACTCCATTCAAAAATCTCATATTATCTTATTTATATAAAGTGAGCCTTCATCATATCTTATGGCAATTGTAGCTTGAAAGAAACAACATGTTTTTCTCTTCCTCCTCTAAGGATCCCATATATGTAGCCAACAAAGCTATTACCTTTGTTGTTGAGAATTCCTACTTCTTCCCTTGTCCCAAACCACCTGATTCTAGATTGAGTCTATTATGTTCTCTTCTTTAAATATTCCCTGCAACTCTAGTTCTAGTTTACCAGCCCCCCATCCCAGAGTGGGTGCCCATTGGATTCCTCCCCAAGTGAGTAGCTGAAACTTAATTTTGATGGTGCCTCCAAAGGAAACCTAGGGGATGCTGGTGCATGTGGCCTAGTCATAGATAGCAATGGTCAAGTTATTATCACTTATGATGAGTATTTGGGGTGCCAAAAAAATCATTTTGCTAAAGGTCATGCATTGTGGATAGGGCTAGATCTTCTCAAGGATTATAAAGGCAACCTTTTTATTGAGGGAGATTCTTTGAACATTATAGATGCTCTTAAAAATAATAGGGTGTCCTATTGAAATGTTAAAACTATTGTTTAGGAAGCTAAGAAATTGTCCCAAATTTTCAATGATATCTCTATCAACCATGTGTACTGGGAAGCTAACAAACTTGTAGTTATTCTTGCCAATTGGGGAGTTACCCATAAATCTCTATCCATTTGGAAAGAAAGATTTCTTCAAAAAGTTTTAAATGCTACTAATAATAATTTGGTTTAAAAGTTGTGGTCACAGGTTTTAGCGGGTTAGCTTCTTCAATGTTGACTCTACTCTTTTCAGCATGATGTGTTTCTTTGGTTCCAATTATTATGGCAAATTTTTTTTATTAGCGTGACTCTCTACCTTGCTATCAGTGTTGGCATTTGGTTCTCTTGTTTCCCTTATGTGAAGTATGCAATGTCCCAAAATAGGCCCTGTCATTGGGTTTACCTCATGGTTGTATTCTCCAAGCATGTCAAGTACCTAAATAGATCTAGGTTGTGCAATTGGATGTTATCAAACAATGTCAATATGCATCAAGTCTTGAGATGCTTAATTTTATGTCTTGTGAATTTTGAGATTCATTATTTTAGTCATTTGGCACTCTCAATCCTATCCCAACCCTATCATGTGCAAAGTCTATCTTGTTCCATGTTTATTTTTTCTAGTGTCGGTTCCCTTTGGAGAATTATTACATGGTCTACCAATCACACAAAATTAGCTTTCAAAAAGTGCGTCTATTGTACCAAAAATTTCTATATTTACATCCTTGTTCTGTGTTAGTCCATTGTGATCTGGTCTTATTCATTGTTGTGTGTCCTAGGTAGTAAGAAGCCTATGTGGTCTTCCTTTATCCTTAGTATTGCCAATATGGCCCTACTTGAGCTATCTACCCTTCAGCTTGATCCCCTATCTCACACCATTCTGGAAGCTCATGGTCTCATTCTATTTCGAAGCAAGTTCAAAGGGGTTGAGCAAGATATCATTGAAGCCTTTGTCATTTTTGTGAAATAATGGTTATGTTGTTGTATGTAACCTCCATTTCAGAGTTACTGTTAAGATGATGGTTGAGGTGACAGAACTATCGATGAAAGTGCAAGCGGTGCAAACAGATCATCATAATTGGAAACTTGAGCTCCAGGGTTTCCCAAATTATTCGAATATTTTCAAGTGGAAGGGTGTTGTTGTTGATCGTGAGTCGCTGCCTATGCCTTGGACCATGGTGTCTATTATATTTTTTTATGGATCTTTCCTGAGCTTCCCTTGTGCGGGTTTTTTCATAGCTCCTTTACAAGTTTTCAGATAGTTACTTCTCTTAAGCAATCCCTACGTGGGTATTGCTCAAACTATATTTTTATTTTTCAGACATTAGGTGTCCATATAGCCTTCTCTTCTATTTTTTGGATCTTTTTCTTCAGGTTGTTGCTAGCCAATATACATGTTTGTGTCATCTTATTCTCTTGGTTTAGCTACCAAATTATTTACTTGGGTTTGGAGCCCATTTAAACCCCACACTTAATCAATTTTACCTACAAAAAAAAAGCTATAGGAAATGGGTCAATATCTTCACTTTTAGGAATTTCAATCTTAATGTTTCTCTTCCTCCTTATTTACATTATGCTTTGGCAAGACTTATTTAACAAAATCCCTATGGTCTAAAATTCAATATTCTCCATATATAATCAGCTGCTTCATATAGAAAATATCCATTGAGAGATCTCAAAATATGGTGTACATACATGTAGTTGGTTTTTCTACCAAAAACATATGTTCATAATATTATATATAAATTTATCTACTCACAAATAATAATAAACATTAATATTATTATTATAGATGTATACACCTTCCCTCCCTTTTTAATTATAGAAGTATTACCTCCTCATTGGTCCACTCCCCTTTGGTTGTCTTTCACAAGAATAATGTCCTTCTAAACTAGTTTATAGTATTTCAAATGGTAGTCACACCCATAAAACTTGCCAAGGCTAAGAAAAAACTACTACAATATTGCATTGAACATCCCCTAGATATATGGATAGTTCTCCAATAGAAAAAATGTCTACTATCTATTAGTTGCCAATAAAAGGTAAAAATATTGTTCTAAATAGGAATATGATCAAGAGGTATACAAATAGGTCCAAGAATTGTAAAAAAAAGGTTTTATATGACCCTCATTATCCAATTACTCATGTTCCTATTTTGTGGTTAGGAAAATTTCTAAAATAAAAAGGGAAAAAGCAAGGTTGGTTGTAAAGTATGTTTCCCTAAATGCAGTAACTTAATCAATAAATTGGCCCTTACCATAAAAAACACAACTAATATATAAATGTGCCTAGGGTAAAATATATTTTAAATTCGATTGTATCTAAGGGTATCATCAAATCATTCTTAAGGAGTCTGATATACATAAAATAATGTTTTCATCTCCTCTAATACTATTTGAATGGTTGGTTATTCCATTTGGTTTTAAAATATACCTACACAATTTCAAATGTGGATGGATAAAACTTTTGCTCTTTATTACAAATTTGTGACAAATTATATAGATGATTTTTTAGTGTTCTCAAAAAACCTTAAGGAGCACTTGGAACATCTCAAATATTTTTTAAATATCATTACTCAACATGGCATTAGATTATAAACAAATCCAAAAGAGGTTCAATTTGCAGTCACTAAAGTTGCTCTTTTGGGAGTCACTTAAAGAAACATGCAAATTTGTATGCAACCACATGTTTTGACAAAAAAACACTAGTTTTCAGATAAATTAGATAGTTTAGAACATATTCAAAGGTTTCTTAGATGTGTAAATTATGTCTATACATACATACATGATGTTTCTAGAAAAAAAATCCTATCAAGGAGATAATGGACACAAAACCATTTAAATGGTCACAAAAGGCACCCAAGTTGTTCAACAATTAAAAGAAGAATGTTCAAGCCTTCCCCCATTAGAACCAACATTAAATGGGGCATATGTACTTCAAAATTATGCATCTAAATAACATTAGGGAGCAATTCTTATGGTTATTAGGGATGGACAAGAAAAATTAGCCATGTACAAAAGTAAAAACTTCAAAAAATATGAATGAAATGATTAGCTCACCAAAAAAGAGATTTTAGCAATTAAAGACATAGAGAAGTTCATAACATCATTACTACCTAAATATTTTTTTATCAGGACTGATAGAAGAACTTTTAAATAGTTCATGTCACAAAAAAATTCTACTCTACTATGCTAAGGCAGATATGCATCATGGCAATCCATATTATCATAGTACTAGTTTTAATTCTAGTACAATCCAAGGAAAAAAAACTCACTACCAAATTCTCTCACAAGAAAAATGACATATATCAATATGTTCTCCCAAGCTTTTCATTGGTCAAATTTTCCACTTAATATTCTTGATGATTGTTTCAATTTTGCAAGAAAATTAGACATTTCTTTCCTTCCAAAGAAGAATTAAGTCCAGTGTATTATCTAATAATTGATTTTATCTATAATTCGTCTAGAAAAATAAATGTTCTGGTCATGAATACTCGATGGAGTATTGGGAAATCCTAGATGATTTAGTATATCCTAGACCATGAAAAATCAGATGATATCTTATTACCAAGAAAACAATATATGACAATAATGTATTTTTCAAAAAATTTAATGAAAGGCATATTAATCCATCATGGAAAAATATTTAATATAAGATTTAATCAAGGTAAAATTTATTGAAACCAATTTTATAAGGGTATACATTGACGAAGAATCTCAAGATCTACCTCAACAAAATCAAGGACAATGATCACATGCAAATATTGTACCTAATAGTCAAGAAACTAAAACAAATGAAGAGATTCGTCAAAAGATAGAGTCTAAAATTTCTAGCTATAAAGACTACTTTTTTTCTCCTAACAAAATATGCAAAATCCATCAATATTCTTATGAGAATTTTAAGTAGTGGAAGTTGTGTAGGAAATACTTTAATGATATGGTTGTACATAACTTAGATATTGTAGGTTTTATTTATTTAGTACTTATACTCAAAAGTATGGATAGACACTACCAACATGCCATGGGATCTTAATTGGTATGACATCTATGCATTTAGTAGATAAGATAGAATCTTTTCAACTTTATATCAAAATATATTCTTCTCAAGATTCCCACTCTTTACCTATTTGGTCTATAAATAAACTTTGTAAAGGGCATTATGAATATCATATATCTACAAGTCTAAGTCCATTCCTATTTTTATATTAATAGAAGCCTATAGAGAGGTACTTGCATTAGTGTAGTTTGTTTTATTAATCATCCTATCTTGTTGATTGTCTAAGAAGATGACCCCCCATTGAGTTGCTTTAATATTATTTATATTATAGTCAATTGGACACCCTGTTATTGGGTTTGGGGATAACCTCTTGCTTGGTTGTGTAATGCTTATCCAAATTCTAATTCTAGTATTAGAGCCTGGTTTCAAGAAAGTTAATGTGAAACTATCATAAGAAAATAAACATGGGTATGTAAAGGAGTGTGTCTATGTCAACTACAATGGAGAATTTTAATCATAAAAATTTGGGTACTTCTATTTTACCTTTGCATGATTTTATTTTGTAAAAATAAATCTTTGTTAATGATGAAGTTTAATTCGAATATCCACCTATGCCTAAGGTAGATCTATATAGAGAAAATAAGTTCCAAAAACGAATGCTAATTACAATTAGGTAAGAAAAAGTAAATGTCCAAGTTAAAGGTGTAGGTATTAGGCTAGTGCTCCTTCCATTTACTACTAATGAAGCTAAAATGGAAAAAACTAGGATTTCTCATATTCACATTACCCAATCAGATATTATAATTCATATTTAGTTCAACTATAATATATGAGCACAATATTTAGCTACACTTGTTTATGTGAGCCATACTTCATGGGATAATATAGTAATTTCCTAGTTTAAGGGGAAAAATTACAAATATGGGGTTTGTTTTTTTCAACCAAAAATTACTTTGGTATTATATGATGAACATGTCACAAGTGCTTTAATGTTGTGCTTGGAATTACATGGGGTTGATTTGACATCTCGATCAATAAAGTGCATTGTAGATGCTAGATGTATTTTTTTACTATGAAATACTACATTTCCTCCTACAATAATCAAGTGTGGTGTGCAATATCTAGTAGGGTCAAAAACTTTGCTTGAGTTCAGAAGAAATATAAATATTGAAGATTATTTAGTTGGGTTTCCTTGTATTGTAAAATATGTGGATAATCAATAGTTTACAACCCTACTAGTAATAAAAACAAAATTTAGCCTTAATCCAAGACCAACTACATATCGATTCAAAACCATAAATTTGATCACCAATCCTCCAATTTCAAATACATTGCCTTTGGTACAACTAGATTATCCTATCTCTAGTAAGAGTCCAAATAGAGATATTAAAAGAGATAAAATATGTGGATACATGTATCATCTAGTTATTAGAACAATAGATCCTAATCATTAAGTGGAAGTCAAGCCTCAAATAAAAATAATTAGACCTGGTTCTTCAACGTCGGTTGAATGGATTAAAAATGGTAAAGTTTATCACAAAGATGGAATATGACCTCTAAAGAAAGCATTTTGCAACACATTGTCAGAAGAAGAACCATATCAAACTAGGAAAAATAAGTCAAGTATATTAGAACATTCAACACAATCAGTTAAAGATCAATATGACCATGTAAGGTAGTTACATTATGTGAATAACTGGACACAATATATAGAAGCAAGACTAGATTTAACCAATTCAAAATATGATGGTCTAACTAAGGAAATGAAAATGATTCATGGTAATTTACAACATTTGGTAGATTACCAAAATCAATTACAACAACACAAACATAAAGAATAGAGGGAAGATAAAAAGACTCAAATTTTATTATCACAAGCTTCCGAAATATTTTTATTATTACTAGAATGTTATAATGTGGTTAAGTATTTTAATAAAATTGGTAAAGAAAAATAGATTGGTACTTCAAAAGCAAAAATATTTAGAACAAACCTAAAGAAGGGAGTAGAAAAGTTGCATCAATATTTAATGGCTATAGGTCTTAAGAGAACAATAGTGCTAAACATTGATGGTGATCCAAATCCAACAAATTCAATCACAATATGGATCAACCATTATAGTTCCCTATGATAAGTTAATAATTGGTATGATACATCATCAGTAGAAATTGTTGTAAGGAACATAACTAGAAATATTCTCTATTGGTGAAATAATTCTTCTAATGAATCTAAATATATTGTATTTTAGTCAAGATTATTAGAATTAAAACTAACAATATAAAATGAATTCACTCCTAATTAGTCAAATAAAATAAGAGAAGATCAATCACTTTTGGAAATTATGAAACTCTATAATATAAATCAATTTGAAGATGCAAAAGGTCTATTTCTTGACTATTTACAAAGATCAATTTGTGAAAGTCTAGTTCTTGTTAGCACTACCTAAAGGGATTGGTCAATTAGTGTTGGAAAACATTTGCAACAAGAGATAGATATTAATACCTTGTATTTTGTAGAATTGATTAAAATGTGTAGACAAGAGATTCGTAGACTGTATCTACAAAATAAAGTGTAGCAAAAACTTCCTAAACTCTTAGGGAAATAATGTTTTGGAGTTTATGATGCACACAAATATGGTTTCCAAAGGAAAATAGTTAAAATAAATTTTAGATTCAAAAAAGAAAAACCTGGTCAATTTTAATCATATAAGTATTACACAAATAAAAGAAAGAAAAACCCTACATGAAAATATATTTGTTTCTATACATGTGAAAAGGACCAATATGCTTCATCTTGCCCAATAAAAGCCCCAAAAGTTGTAAAATATTTATTTGTAGAACCTTAAATTTATCAAGAATGGTCATTAGTAGTTTTTTAGAGGAATTTGAAAAAAATTTTCAAAACAATGAACAACTATATATTAAGCAACAATAATTTGATATTGATTTTGATGAAGACTAGGAAGATTATCAATTTCTAGGAAATCAAAGAAATAGATCAAATGTTCATGGTTGTATCAAGAAATGAACTATTTACAAATGTATTATGTGATATTCCACCACCACTTGAAGATATCATAGATAATGATTAGTCAGTCTCAAGTTCAAAAATAGAAGAAGCCTATGAAGATTATTGTAGATATCAAATTCAAACAATTGTCAAATATTTTGATCAGTCTTTACATGTTTTATCTTAATAAGATGTTAAATCAACTAATTATTCAGACATTTAAAAACAACCCATTCTAAAAAAAAAATAATATGATCCAAGAGCCTTAATGTCATACAAGAAGAATTATAGTACAACCAAAAAGGAAAATAGAGGATTTTTCCAATTCTCTTTAAAATCTAGAAAAGCTCAAATTCATATAAATAAAATGGTAACTTCATAGTTTTTTGTTCTAATTCCTATTTGGAGTGCAAAATATGGTAACATGCAATTTGAAAAATATGTTGCATTCATAGATATAGGGCCAAATATTAATTTTTGCCATGAAAAAGTTGACACAAATTGGCTAACATCCACAACTAGCTATTAAGTCCCAGATTTAGTGAAGCCATATACAGTAGGACAACATTATCTAGTGGTAAATGTGGATAACAGAAAGCTTAAAATTTTTAGAATATCAAATGTCTTCCAAGAAAACAAGTTGAAAGCATAATGAACAAATCCCATAATATCCCAAAATTTTAAGCATGAAGCTAGCCTTAACCAAGCTAAAATAAATCATGTTCTTCTAAAATATTTTATAGTATTTCAAATGGTAGTCACACCCATAGAACTTGCTAAGGCTAAGCAAGAACTACTAAAATATTGCATTAAACATCCCCTAGACAAATGGGATATTGATTCTCTAGTAGTAGAAAATCCTACTATCCATTAGTTGCCAGTAAATGGTACAAATATTGTTCTAAATAAGGAAGATGATCTAAAGGTATGCAAACAGGTCCAAGAATTGCAACAAAAAGGTTTGATATGACCTTCATCATCCAATTACTCATGTTCCTATTTTGTGTTTAAGAAGCATTCTAAAATAAAAAGGAAAAAATCTAGGCTGGTTGTAAATTATATTCCCCTAAATGCAATAACACAATCTGTAAATTGACCCTTACCAAATAAAACACAACTAATCCATAGATGTGCCCAAGGTAAAATATTTTCAAAATTTGATTGTATCTCAGGGTATCATCAAAATAGAATTAACAAGTATGATATACATAAAATAATTTTTTCATCTCCTCTAAGACTGTTTGAATGGCTAGTAATGTCATTTGGTTTAAAAATTGCACTTGCACACTTTTTGATGCAGATGGATAAAACTTTTGCTCCTTATTACAACTTTGTGGTAAATTACATAGACAATTTTTTAGTGTTCTCAAAAACCCATAAGGAGCACTTGAAACATCTCAAATATTTTCAAAATATCATTACTCAAGATGGTATTAAACTATCAATAGATCCATAAAAGTTTCTATTTATAGTCACTAAAGTCGATTTTTCAGAAGTCACTTTAATAAATAATCAAATTTGTATGCAACTACATGTTTTGACAAAAATACACCAATTATAGTGTATAATAAATTCAAAGGTTTCTTGGATGTTTAAATTATGTTCAATCATACATATAGGATGTTTTCATAAAAACAAAGGCTATCAGGGAGATTATGGTCACAAAGCCATTTAAAGGGTCACAAAAAGGCACCCAAGTTATTTAACAATTAAAAGAAGATTGTTCAATACTTCCCCCATTAGAATCAACATTAAATGGGACATATGTCCTTCAAACTGATGCATCTAAAGAACATTAAGGAGCAATTCTTATGGTTATTAGGGATGGATAGGAAAAATTAGTAATATAAAGAAGAAAAAACTTCAAAAAAAACATGAATTAAGTTATTGGCCCACTGAAAAGGAGATTTTAGAAATAATTAAGGCCATAGAGAAATTCAAGACATTGTTATTGCTAGAACAATTTTTTATTAGAACTGATAGTAGAAATTTTAAACAGTTCATGTCAAAACAAATTCTTGCTCAACTATGTAAAGGTAGATATATATGGTAGCAATCCATATTATCACAATACCAATTTGAGGTCTAGTACATTCCAAGGAAACAAAACTTACAACTAGATGCTCTCACAAGAGAAATGACACATATCAATATGTTGTTTCAAGTCTCTTATTGGTCAAATTTTCCAATTAATACTCTTGATGATTATATTTAGTTTTGGAGGCAAATCATATATTTCTTTCCTCTCAAAGAAGAATTAAATCTTGGATATTATCTATTGATTGATTATATAACTATAACTTAACTAGACAAATAAATGTTTTGGTTATGAATGCTCCATAGAGTATTGAGACAACTTAAATAATTTAGTATATCCTATACCATGAAAAATTACATGACATCTTATTATCAAAGAAAACATTATATAATAATAATGTGTTTTTTTAATTCGTTAACAAAAAAAATGCATTAATCCATCATAATAAGAATCATTAAAACAAGCTCTAATTAAGATAAAATTAATTAAAACTTATTTGATAAAGATATACATCGACAAAGAATCTCAAGAATTACCTCAACCAAACCAACAACAATCATCACATGCAAATACTAATACTCAATGGTAAAAAAACTTCTGAAAAAAAAAAAATCTATCAAAAGATTGAATCTAAAATTGCTAGCTGTAAAGATTGCATTTGTTCTCCTAACCTAATATGCAAAACCCATCAATATTTTTACGAGACTTTTGGGTAGTGAAAGTTGTGCTCCAAATGCTTTAAGATACGATTGTACATAACTTAGATATTGTCGGTTTGCTTTATTGAGCACTTGTACTCAAAAGCATTGATAGACACCGCCAACATGCCCCGGGGCTTAATTGACAAGACCTCCATGCCTTTAGTTGGTAAGATATAATTTTTTCAACTTTATGTCAATGTAAAGTTAGTAAGATATAATTTTTTCAACTTTATGTCAATGTAAAGGGGAGATAAAGTGAGGAGAAGCATTCAACCTTATTCAAGGGAGATAAAGTTAGGAGAAGCATTCAACCTTATTCAATTTTTTTTTGATTACAGGGTAGTTAGTTAAACGGGTCAAACGGGTCAAACCAGAGTTGAGTTGGTTACAGTTAACGGTAAAATTTAAATTATAGGGATTGTTTTTAACAAGTTTAGTCTTTTTGTTGTTATTGATTTGGTATGAGATGGAGATCACCCGAAGGTCAAGGTTCATACACACTTAAAAAATTCAAAACGGACTAGTTAAATGACATTCCCAAAATTTAAACCTAAGTCTCTTCTTAATAAATGTCCAACCATACTAACACTTACCATTCCATTCCATACTTGAAATCAATCTTATCCACAATCCACTTTCCAACTGCCCATCCAGTCAAAGATGCCTGGAAAACTAGGAAAAGAGGACCGTTGTGGCCAACCAGCGATCGATAAGTCAAAGATGTCTGGAAAACCAGGAAAAGAGGACGGTGGTGGCCAACCAGCGATCGATAAGTCCAAGAACCTGTTAAACCAGGAAAAGAAGACGGTGGTGGCCGACCAGCGATCGATAAGTCCAAGATGCCTGGAAAATCAAGAAAAGAGGACGGTGGTGGCCAACCAGCGATCGATAAGTCAAAGATGCCGGGAAAACCAGTTAAAGAGGACGGTGGTGGCCTAACAGCGATGGAGAAGTCAAAGATGCCTGGAAAACCAGGAAAAGAGGACGGTGGTAGCCAACCAGCGATGGGGAAGTCAAAGATCCCCAGAAAACCATGAAAAAGAGGACGGTGGTGGCCTAACAGCGATGGAGAAGTCCAAAGATGACTGGAAAACCAGGAAAAGAGGACGGTTTTAAATATTACCACCAGAAAAAATAGAATGAAAAAGGGAATGAAGAAGGAGAAGAGAGACCAGCAGTTTCCTAGGCCGAGCAAGTATGTCAGTGCAGTCGATCATGAGCAGCGTGTTACTGGCCTTGCAACTCTGCCTTGGATTTTGGCAGATGGAAAAGCTCACGCTAGTCGATTATTTTTACTGTAATATTGTAATATATTAAAAGAAACTTATAATTCTGATTCAGATACTTTAAAAATTTATCTTTTAGATACTTTAAAAATTAATTAATAGCTTGTAGACGAAGAAAAGGTTTTTTTATGGTTTTCCACTATCTTTGGACTTTTCTATAGTTGGTTGGCCAAGTGGAAAATATATGGCTTATAAAACCACAAATTGTGCCTGTGATACTGTACTCGTAAAGATAAGAATATTGTATTGATATGTTTTTAAATTTTCATTTAAAAAATTTAAATTCAAAACCTATACCTAACCTAAAAAAATAAACTAATTAATAACTTGTAAATGAAGAAAATGTTCTTTTCCTAATTTTCCAGGCATCTTTGGACTTCTCCATAGCTGGTTGGCCACTTAAAAAATAAATACCTTGTAAAACCATAAATTGTATCTGTGAAAATAAACATATTGTACTGATATATTTTTTACAAGTTATTGAATTTTAATTGTACATTATATTATTATTATTATTTTAAAGCGAAAAACTGTCCGCACCAACATTATCAAGAATTTGGGTGTCCAATTCAATTTTTTGGTAGGGTGGAGATTCGAACTTGAGACCTTCCTTGGTAGATTACCCTTTCCTCTCTAACTCACCACACATAAGTATTATTTATTAAATTTTTATTTATATTAAATATTATTATAAATATTAAATAATATATAATTAATAAAAAGTCAGTAAAATATTAATTATTTTTGAAATATAAATATATAAAAAAATGAATTAATTAAATTTAAAATATTTTAAATTTTATAATTTTAAAAATTGTAAATAATAATATTTATTAATTTAAAAAATTTATAAATATATTTTGAAAAAAAATCAAATATGTCTATTTAGACTATAACCTTCATCAACATTTGATGACTTCTTTCCGGCGATACTCTTTGCCTCTATCTTAGTTTACAGTTGTCCCTATCATATTCTCCAAATAAAACTGTTGTTAGACATGTTCTTATGTAATAAAATCACCTTATTGTCATAATTTTCTGAAGAAACTTTGAAATTGAAGTATAACTTTTTACCAGGTTACAAATTTTATCTTTAAAAATATATTTTAAATTTGTAAAACTTAGAATTTATTTATATTTAATTAGTTAATCTCCTAACATGTTATATACATATTTATATTTTTAAAGGAAAGTAAATAACTTGCGGGTAATTTCTGATTAATTGTCTATTACCTTATATTTATAATAATATCCAATATGTTCGACATCATAGAAGCCAAAGGGAAGTGCCGTGTATATATATATATATATTTTTTTGATTGTGATTAGACTTTTTTCGCAGGACTGCCCAAACTTCCAAATTTATTTTGGTCATATCTCACTCATCCGAACTCGGATTGAGCTAAAATTTTGAGGGTAGATGCCTGAAAAACCCTAGAACGTCTCCACCAATTTTCATATCATTTGGAGCAACACAGATCCTAGCGCATCCCTATGTGTGAACGATATATTTGGCAAGCGACTATGCGAGGGTTTCATCTAGGTTGAGTGCAAGCAGCTCCAGAGGTTGGTTTTTAGGGCCTTCGGGCCCTAGCGACAAATATTTTTGTGGTTTATGCTCAATATTTTAGTAGGAAATGTTGTAGGGGATACAAGATGGGTTAGAAATTTGTCTTTCAACAGATCATATTGTGAACTTGAGTGACAACGGCTTCCAATTTGTTGCACAAAAGAAAAGTGAAAACCATACCTTTCCACGACGTCTAGGGCAAGGATTAAAGAGATCACAAAACAAGTTTCAAGCAATTGATCAAAAAATGGCTCATATCTCAAGTGAATTTGGTGCTAAGGTGCACCCACAAAATAATTCTACTGTGAAAACCCCTGTCAAGGGTAAGAATTTCGAAGACTCGGTCCCAAAAATGAATTTTAGGGATGCCCTTCATGGTGGACAGCCTCAACCCAATGCTAATATCAATATTAGGGCTTCCCATAAACCTCTAAGAATGCCTAAGATTGATCCTAGGAAAACGGAGTTAGGATGTCTTTAAGCAGCTGATGGAACTCCTATTGTTAAGCTTGATATGGGTAACATTCAGACTGGCATTGAAGATTTGGAAAAAAGAGGACTAATTTGTCGGTTCATGGGTTTTCGTCCGAGTCTATCTACTTTCAAAGTTTGGGCTACAAAAAGCTGGAAAACTAAAGGTGAGTTACAAATCTCTATTTATCCAAATGGTTATTTTCTTGTTTTATTTGCTAATAATGAAGATAGAGAGAAAACTTTTCAAGGGGGTCCTTGGTTTTTTGGAAGGGCGGGGCTTTTCATGAAGCCCTGGCATACTAAATTTAAATCCGAAGAAGAGATGCCTTCTATAGCTCCCGTGTGGGTTAGACTCTTTGGCCTCCCTATTGAATTTTGGAATCCTACTGTTTTTTCTTCAATTGGAAACTCTTTAGGAACTTTTATGATGACTATTGATTGTACTCAAAATTTTGAACATATTATTTATGCTCGAATTTGTGTTTTAATGGATTTTGACAAACCCCTACCTAAAAAGATCACATTACAATTTGGGGAAGACACTTGGGAGCAAGTAGTGGACTATGAGAACATTCCTTTTCGTTGTAGAATTTGCCATGAATATGGTCATTTGGCCGGTGCTTGCCCAAATAAAATTCCTGATCAAAAGAAAGAAGATATAAACTCAGCGAGGTTTCCAAATACCTAAGAAGAAGAACACTCGAAAAAAACCGAGTTATGAAGGATCAATCAAAGTCATTTGCTAATATGTTTGAAATCCTTGCCACAAATGATGTCCCAAGTGAGGAAGAGGAAATAATGGAAACTGAAATCTTAGAAACACAATTTAAATATGAAGGGAAGAACTCGAGAGACAAACCAACAAATCAAAGGTTTTCAATAGAAAAAAAGGAGAAAATTTACACAAGAAAAACAATATTTCAAATGTCAAAACTTCAAATAATGCAAGTCCCAATATAGACTCCATTGAACCATCTAGTAAAATTTTGGCTGTGTATGAGCATTCTTCAAGGTTAGAAGCCATCTCAGATTCAATTGGAATAAGTCAAGAAATAGGGAAAAAAAAATTGAAGATGGATTCTAATCAAAAAGTAGGTTGCAAGACCAATCAATATCATATGGTAAAAGAAGGTGAAAAGCTTGTAGAGGAAGGTAAGATTAATGCCCTTCCCAACTTTTTTAGCCCTGGTATTAATGAAGATCATCACTTGGAATATTAGAGGACTCAAAGGGAGTCTTTCAAAACAAAATGAAATTAGAAGAATGATTCGGATAAATCATCCACATCTTGTTTTCCTTCAAGAAACAAAGATGTCAATGGAGGATATGGACTTAATTGCCAATAAAATTTGGCCAGCTGGAAAAGTGGTTTCCCTCAGTTCCCAAGGGACTTCGGGTGGCATTGCTTGTCTTTGGGACCCAAAAGAGGTAGTTATTCACCATATGGTTGGCAGTTGGGGTTTGTTGGCTATAGCTATTCAAAGTAGACATTCCAACCAGATTATGCTCTGCATTATTGTTTATGCCCCAACTTCTTTGGAGGAAAAAAGAAGACAGTGGAAGGATATTACTCATATTATCTCTCATTTTCCTAAAGCTTGGATCTTGATCGGAGGAGATTTCAATACCATCCTCTCTTTGGATGAGAAAAGGGGGGAAATAGAAATTTGGACAAAAGCACTGACCTCATGAGCGAATATATTGCAAACCTCCATCTTGTGGATATCCAACCGAGATAATGGCCTTATGACTTGGTCTAACAGAAGGCAAGGCTTAGCTTGTATAATGGAGAGATTGGATAGGTTTTTGCTCTCTAAAAATTTCTTAATCCATGGTCACATTCCTAAAGTGAAGACTCTTAATAATGTTGGTTCGGATCATTGGCCGATCATGGTGGAAATGTGGAAAACCAATGTGAGTTTCTCTCCTTTTATTTTTCAATTAATGTGGCTTAGAGACATTTCCTTCAGACCTCGTGTGCAACAATGGTGGAAGGAAGGTAAACCTAGGCATGGGACTAAGATGTTTTGTTTTGCCAAAATACTGCAATACATTAAATCCAAAATCAAGACTTGGAACTGGAAAGAGTTTGGGGATGTTCATAAAAAAAAACATGAAGTTATTGCTCATCTTGAAAATTTGAATAAGAAAATCCGTTTAGATGGCCTCACAGAGAAGAGAAGTGCGAATGAAATTAAACTCACAACTCGGTTAGAGGAATGGGAAAAAAGAGAAGAAATCTTATGGAAGCAAAAATCTAGAATTCAATGGCTCAAAGAAGGAGATCAAAACACAAATTTCTTCCACAAATATCTTCTAGCTCGAAGATCTCACAACTTTATTTCTTCCTTAAAATCAGATTTTGGAGATGTTGTTTATACTTGGGATGGCATGAACTCTATTGTTGTTGATTACTTTTCCAATATTTTTGCTTGCTACTCCTCTTGACTCAGCTTCACAACAAAATATTCTTCAAGAAATCCCTTCTCTTATCACTTCGAGGAGAACTCTATTTTGACTGCTCCTGTTACTATCAATGAGCTTCAACAAGTAGTTTTTAAAATACAAAAGGGAAAACCCCAGGTCCTGATGGTTTTCCTATTGAGTTCTACCAAGAGTTCTGGGATATCCTTCATGTTGATTTATTAGAGGTGGTGGAAGAAGCCGGGAAAGCCAAAGAAATTTTGAAGGTTATCAATAAAACTTATATTACTCTTGTTCCAAAATCTCAAGAGGTTGATCATATCTCAGCTTTTAGACCTATTGCTTTATGTAATGTTCTTCTCAAAATCATTACTAAAATCATGGTAGAAAGGTTGAAGCCTCTTTTGCATAAGATTATTTCCCAGAGCAAGGGGGATATGTGGAAGGACGTCAAATAGTAGATGAGATAGTTCTTGCTCAGGAAGCCATCCATTCCATGGATATGCAAAATTCTCCTTCTATGTTCATTCGGTTAGACTTATCCAAAGCTTATGACAGAGTGGATTGGCACTTCCTTATCAAAGTTTTGAGGCAATTTGGTTTCTCTAAGGATTGGATGGATTGGATTATGGGATGTATCTCTTTAGTTTCCTACTTAGTTCTTATCAATGGCAGGCCTTCTCAGTCTTTCCCGGCTTCCAGAGGTATTAGGCAAGGTGACCCGCTATCCCCTTATTTATTCATCATTCTTGCTGAATGCTTGGGTAGGACTATAACCAAAAAGAGGGAAAACAAAACCCTTGAGGGAGTTACCATTGCTCATGGAGCTAGACCTATCTCTCATCTTCAATTTGTGGATGACTCTACTCTTTTAGGTAAAGCTACGATTAAGGAAGCTTCTAATATTAAGCAAATCATTAGTTGTTTTTCTAAGGCTACTAGGCAGTTGATCAATGAAGACAAATCTAAAGTTATTTTCTTTCAACTGCTCTGCTAGACAGGAATCCATGGTCTTGGATAAATTAAGATATAAGAAGACCTCTCTTCCAATCACTTATTTAGGTATTCCCATAAATATTCAAAGGCAGAAAAATAAAGATTGGAATTGGTTGTTGGACAAAGTCAAGAAGAAAATTGGAAAGTGGACCAACAAGTGGCTTTCTTCTGGGGGTAGAATCACCTTGGTAAAATCAGTCCTTCAAGCTATTCCTATTTATGTTTCTTCCGTTTTGAATATCCCAAAGGTCTGTTCTTTGAGAATTGGATCAAATCGAGTCATCGTTTCCTTTGGAGTGGTACTAAGGAGAAAAGAAAATGGGCCTTGGTGAAATGGGATACTTTATGTCTTCCTAAGAGTGAAGGGGGGTTAGGATTCCGGTCTTCAATTAATAACAACAAAGCTTTAGTCTGCTAAATTATATTGGAGGATGTTGCATAACCCCAATGCTCTTTGGGCCAATAATCTTCATGCTAAATATGTTGAGAACAAAAGTCCTGAAGACCTTGTTCGCTATCAACTTCCTACCAAAGGTTCTCCCATTTTAGCAGTTCTTAAGACTGGTGAGGATTTGATAAAGAAAAAATTATTTTGGATCATTCATAATGGTCAACATGCAAATTTTTGGACAGATTCTTGGGATGGTCACAAGCCTTTGATAACTCAGTTTCCCAATTGGAGGCCTTGGATGGAGGAGCTTCACCGAGCTAATTGGATAAAGGTGGCTAATTAATGTCGGTACCATACTGGTAATTCAAAGGTTGGTAGATATTGGATCCCTATTGAGGACTGGCCTATTCAAATCCCAGAAAGGCAAAGACAAGATATCCAAGGCATCCTTCATATGAGATCCCTCTCTTGGTCCCATGAAAAATATTGTTTTGGATGGAACAACACTACTAAGGGTGAGTATTCAGTTGCTCAAGGTTATTTGACCTTATACCATAATAATCCCAACCATTCTTCTGACATATTTTCTCAATTGTGGGCTCAAAAGCTCTGGCCTAAGGTGAGGTTCTTTAATTGGATTTTATTGCATCGTAGGGTGCTTACTAGTGAGCAACTTATGAAGCATGGTTTTCATGGCCCTTTTAGATGTGAAATGTGTGAAGAGAATGTAGAAAATATCAACCATCTTTTTATTGAGTGTACTTTAGCCTTTGAGCTATGGAGGAGAATGGCCACTTTACTTGGCTTACAGTGGTCCAAATTTTTTACTTTTGAACAACTTTGGAGGGATTGGCCTAATCAAGAGGGTGTTGATCATTTTATTAGGCAATTAGTTTGGATGGGTTCTACCATTCTTCTTTGGAATATTTGGAATGAAAGGAACAACCAAATTTTTAATCAAGATAGGAAGGATATTCACTATATTTGGCAAAATACCATAGCCAACTTAGTTGAATCAGTCCATCAAATCCTTAATCACCCCCAAAACTCCCACCAAAGATGGGATCAAGTGATGCAAATATTGAAGATTAAACCTTCTAAGGGCAACCAACTTAAAGGGAATGTGAGTATTAGTAAGATGGATAGGACTAGAAATTGGCAACCTCCTCCTAAGGATTTTGGAAAAGTCAATACCGATGGAGCCTCTAGAGGGAACCCTGGAAAAGCCAGTGTGGGAGGAATTGGTAGACTTTCGGATGGCTCCCTGGTTTTTACTTTTGCTGAGAATTTGGGTATTCTTTCCAATAACCTTGCTTGAGGGGTATGGTATCCTCAGAGGCCTTCAGGAGGCTACTAAGGTTGGATGGGAAAAGGTGTTAGTTGAGTCCGACTCTCAACTTATGATTAATCTCTTGAAGACTCCTTCTAAGAATCATAAGGTGGATTGGAGAATAAAAAGAATTATTGAGAAGATTCAGTTAATCCAGATGGGATTTTTGAAAGTTGATTACAATCATGTGGTGAGAGATCAAAACAAGAGTGTTGATGCTTTAGCTAATTGGGCTTTGGACAAAGGTGATCTTACTTGTTATGGCCACCCTCCTATATGGTGGGCTTCTCAAATTAGGGAAGCTCTTCTTTCTATCATTTCTTTGGATGGCTCCGGTTCTGAAGGTACCTAGTTTCTTCTTGTTTTTTTTTTTGCTTCTCTTTGGTTCATTCATTTTTTTTTAGTTCCCTAGCTCATTCTATTCTTTATTTTGTTTCCTCTGTTGATTCTTGCCTTAATAGTCTTCTGGTCTAGATAGGTCATTGTTTTGTTCATTTTTTTTTTCTTTTTTCTTCTTTGTTTTTTTTGTTTAGTTTTTTAAGGTGGGTGGGTTCTTTTGTTTTGTTTTGTTTTTGTGTTCTTTGTGTTGTTTTTTGTTGTTTTGTTTTTTTTTTTATGTTTTTTTGTTATTGTTCTTGTGTTTTTTTCATTCTTGTTCTTGGGTTTCTCTTTGTTTTAGGCCTCTCCTCAACTTATGCCAGCTTGAAAGGTTTTGAGGGTCGCATGTACAAGACCGTTCGTTGTCATGTGACAATGGTAGCAGATCAGCCGATTGTGCCAAGGAGGCATCGTGACAAGAGATCTGAGATCAAATCGTCCTACTTGCATACTCCGTTCCGTCTAGAGCGAAGGAATGGAAACAAGTTGTTCCTTGATGGGAAGATGTCATATTACATCACAGATACAATCTGGTACTCTCTGCTCGACATGGGAGAAGTCGCACACAAGACGGTGTTTCTCAAAGGTTACAAAGAATTCTGGCAACAAGTGGCCACAGGAGGAGTCATGAGCTTAACGGAAGTGCTGGACTGCTTGATACTTGAGAACCACACTATTAGGAAGTTGGACAATGATCTGCTTCTGCCTGTCGATTTGTCGGTCTCTGAGGAAAAACTACTCTCTCTTTCCCCCCCCTCCCAATGAAGGCGCAACTTTGGTACAGCATGATCCCCAAGGCTTATTACCCGTAGAAATATTTAAGAGGTTCACGTGCGACATCGACCCTGGATGGCCTATCGATATTGAAGGCGGATTCAACCCAAACGAAGGCACATGCCACGTGCGAGCCACGACGGTTGCACTGGCTGATGTTAATTGTAACACGGATGAATTTCCTGCGTAGAGAAGAACCGATCGGGGTCACTGAAATCATGTGGTGACAACAATAGGGTGCGTGTTCGCGGGTTCAGGGAATCTGTCATCTGCTATGCCAACAACGGATTTCCACCTGTTTACGAATTACGTTTGGAGGACTCAAGGTCAAAGTTTCGAATGACTCAAGGTCAAAGTTTCCATGTCCGCAGATGTTAAAGACATATGTATGCTAACCTCAACAAGAACATATTCCTCCTTTAGGCCTTATTACTAACATTATTATTATTAGGTAAATGTTGTATCATTATTTAAATGTGTATGTGGTGTTTCACGAGGAAGTTCAACTATAAGGGTTTTGGCTTTTTCTCAAGAGGTCTAAGGTTCAAACCGTGGTGTGGGCGAGTGTATAAGAAGGTGGTTATGTGGTAGCTATGTGTTAAATTTCCTATTGATAAGGATAGCTCTCGACTTTACGAGAGGTGATAGTTAAAAGGAGACTTGGCACCTTGTGAGGTGGTGAGTTTCTCACACTAACTAAATTAAATAAACGTATGTGTATTTTTGGCATGTAATCTATATAAATTTTATGATGTAAGCATGTTACTTATTAGTTATGGTTAAAAGGAGACTCCTCAATCCTATGTGATAGTGGATTTCTCACACTAACTAAATTAACAAATATATATATAAAATCTTGAGTGTGTATGAATTTTATAATGTAAATATGTTACTTATTGTACATACAAGAGAATTTAAAAAAAAAAAATTAATAACCCAATCTTTATTTATATTAGACCAACCCTTAAATATTAAAGTTAGGATTGATATCCTACAAAAGTAAGAGTTGAATTGAAATGTAAGTTATTTTTTAATATTTAAACAGACCTATTATGTTTCTACGAAGCAAAAGGTGAATTGAAAGATATCAAATTATTTTTAATATTGTAATATATTTTTACTTTAAAAACAATATTTTAAAAGAAACTTACAATTCTGATTCTTTGATAAAATCATAGCATTTTTATTTATATTGTAATATTGTTATTTTTTTTATAAGTTTTATATGGTTTTTTATTGGGATTATTTCCATTAAAATATTACATTTGTTGCAACATATATTTTTTAAATAATTTTTTATTTCTTTTTATTTTAAATATATCCTTTAACTTTCTCTAAGTGCTATGTTTTTACAATCAACTCCTTGACATCATTTTGATTAAGAAATAAAATCTCATTTGGCTAGTCGCCTTTTAAAATTTGAATTCCACTAAGATGAAGATCAACACCACAATTTATTAATTTATTTGCTACCCAATTTCCTTCTCTAGAAATAATCTCACACAAGAGATTGCCTCTAGTAATAGATTATGAACATTAGCAAAAATATTATATTTTATCCAATCTCCACATCTATTATTGTTAATAGCACTAAAGATACTTTGTGAATCCCTTCCATCCTTTTTCTACTACAATTTTAATCCCTATGAGAAATGCCCTAGCCTTTGCATAATTGTTAGTTGAAGTTCCATATGATTCCGAATAAGTGAGGATATTTATGCCTTCGTTGTTTCTAAAAGCACCGACCCCACCACCTTTTCCTAAATTTTATTTAGAAGCACCATCAAAATTTATTTTGATAAACCTAATTTTTAGACATTTATATTGTACCATAGATCAAATTAGATCATTTGTTTTATTTCCATTATTACAGATGACTCATCCATGTATGTTCAAATCCTGTAGCCAAGTTATTAACACATCTCTTTCAGCAATTGAGACTTCCCATGATGAGCCCCATATTTGTATACTTTTCAAGAGAGACAATAATACATTTACAAACTTGGATATAATTTTGAGATTTATTTTAAAAAAATTGTTATTCCTTTTAAGCCATAAATTCCTACAAATAATGTTAGGGCAAATTTTCTAAAGAATACATAATGCTTTAGCTTTAATTAATCCAACAATTCATCAACTCTTTCAATGTTGATAGAGCTACCCAATATAATTTCATATTAAAAAAATAACCCCAAATGTTGTGAGCAAATGGACTTTGAAGAAGTAAATGGTCTGATCTTTCTAAATCCTTCTCACACAAGGCACATCTAAAGGGTCCATAATATCCTCATCTTTGTATAGTCTCTCCTGTAAGAATCTTACTTTAAACTGCTAACCAAAGGAATAATGATGCCCTAGGGAGAGCCTCTAATGACCAAAGATTTTTCCAAGGAAAATATTTGGGTTAATGAAATTTTAATTGTTCTAAATATTTGTATCTCAACTTGACCAAGTATCCACCATCCTTTGATAAATTGCAAACCAACTCATCCTTTTGTGTAAAAATTAGCAAATAAAAATCTTGAAGCATCTTTTGTTTGCAATTTTTTTTAGTTCCTCTCCTTCAACCAGGTTTCTAAAAGAAATCCATGATCTAGAGTTATTTCTCATAATAATATAGTATTTGACCTTTGGAACTTTATATTGTAGGCATGCTTGAGCCAATGGTTTCCATTTTGAGTCAAATATAAGAGGATAAGGCCTCAACCAAACATCAAACCAAAATTTTGCATAACTCCCCTATTTGATAAATCGTCTAATGTGTTTCTTTATCAATTTCAAACTCTTTGATATGAAGTTCCATGTTGATTATCCTTTGGGTAGAGTTATTTTCCTAGACAATTTAACTACATCAAGAGAACCTATATATTTTTGAAGTAATATTTTTTCCTAATTCTTTCCTTGATCTTTGAATAATATCCACCCAAGCTTTGTTCCTAATGCTAAATTTATAAGCCTATAATTTTGCAAGCCTGCTCCTCCAATATTATTTCCTTTGCAAACCCTATCCCACTTACAAAGAGGAAACCTAATTTTTTTCTCACAACCTTTCTATAGAAAGTGTCTTTGAATTTTATCACTTTCTAATACTATACCTATTGACAATATTGAAAGTGACATCATATAAATAGGGATGGGCAAAAAATTAGTCTTTATGAGTTGTAGCCGTCCTACCATTGTTAAGAACTTACCTTTTCAACCTACCAAGCAAGCTTTCATTCTAACCAAAAAAGAGATCCAAAGATCATTTTTATTTTCTTTAGAAAACAAAGGAATACCTAAGTAGGTTGATGGAAAATTTTCAATTTTAAACCCTAAAATATTCACAATAACTTGTTGTAAATCTACGACAATATTAACGAAAAAAATCCTAGATTTTGTAGTATTTACCAACTATCTAGGGGCCTTCTCATAGCATGATAATATTGATTTAAACTCCATGACCTCATTAACTAAGGCCATGACCCAAAAGAAAAGTATCATCCAAAAATTGGAGATGAGATTCAGAGGGACCATTTTTTGCAACATGAATACCTTTGATTTTTCCTTCCATTTTTACCTTTGAAAAGGCTCTCCCTAATGCTTCCACAAAAATAATGAATATATAAGGAGAAATTGGATCACCTTGATGACGTCCACAAGATGACTTGGAGTAGCCAACAAGAGAACCATTGATCAAAATAGAAAATTTTATAGTGCTATAACAACATTCAATCCACTCACACCAACTATAATCAAATCCAAAATTTATGAGAATAGAATGTAGAAAATTCCAAGAAACCCTATCATATGCTTTGTTCATATCTAGTTTCAAAAGAATACCCAATTTTTCATGGAATGAAGAGAATTTATGTCATCTTGTGCAATAGTTATTCCATGAAGAATTTTTTTACCACGAACAAAGGTACCTTGTTCCTCTGAGATAAGATAAGCTAGAATGCCCTTCAACCTATTTACCATAATTTTTAAAATGATCTTATAAATTATATTACAAAGGCTTATTGGATGAAAATTATCAAAATATTTTGTGTTGTCTTTCTTGGGAACCAAGGTAATAAAAGTAGCATTGATATCACTTATTATAGCCTTCATTTTTTGGGCCTCTTCAACTACAACTAACATATCACTCTTTAATAAATCCCAAAAAAATTGAAATAAAATTATAGGAAATTCGTCGGGGATAGGTGCCTTGTTAGGATGGAAAGAGAAAACTATTTTATGGAGCTCCTCCATGGATGTCTTGTTCATAAAGCTTTCATTTTGTCCTTGAGTGATAATTGATGGAATATTTTGTAGAAGTATTTATTTTACCTCCTTATATTTCTGTATATATGTAAAAATATTTTTTAAATAATTAATTGCTCCCTTTGTATCTTCTTTTTTCTCAACATTTCTTCCATTTGGAGTTAAATATTTTGATGTAACATGAAAAAATTGTATTTCTATCTCCTTCCTTGAGCCATTTATTTTTAGATTTTTGGAACCAATGTGACTCCTCCTTTTTCAATGCATTATTATAATCACAAATTAATTATTTTTCTTTCACATAAGAATCTTGATCCATTACATTAATTTCTAATATCTCTTGTAAGTAATTGAGATCAGACTCAATTTCTTTGTTTTCTCTAAAATGTTACTAAAAGATTTGGTATTCCAGATATTCATTTTCTCCTTTAAATATTTCAAATTTTGAACAAACCTATACATACATGATCCTTAAAATTTTGATTCATCCCACCATAACAAACCCATATGGAAAAATCAACGTCTTGGAGCCACATAGTATGAAAGCAAAATGGATTTGGATGACCAATATTAGGTAAGCCACAATTCAAAAGAATGGGTTTGTAATATGATCCTACTCACAATAAAATATCTAAAGAGATTATATACTTTTTTTGGAACCATTTAATGGATAATAAGAATCTATCCAATATTTATACTATATGATTATGCCCAATGCATCTATTATCCCATGTATATTGAAATCTTGAGGGACTAACATCCCAAAGGTCATTTGAAGTGACAAATGAAGCAAAATATTGCATTGATTTAGACCATCCTAGAATACCACTCTTATTTTCTAAAGGAGATAGAACAATGTTAAAATCACCCCTAAGAATCCATAGATCACCATGAATCATCATTGTATTTGACAAAAATATGCTAAGGTCCTTCCAACATCTTTCATGAGGAGTAATTATAGTTGAAGCATATATATTTATGACCCCAAATTTGATGGTTTCACCTTTCCTTCAAAATAATCTAGCAACCTAATTACTTTTTGCTTCTAATAATTGCCCATCCCATTATATTTATCTCATATTATTGCAATACCATCTAAAGCTCCTATAGAAGAAACTACTAAACAATCATCCATATTCCAATTTTTTTTGAAAGCATCCTTACATTCCTCACTGCTTATTTTTATTTTTTGTATTAATATAAACTCGAGACTATAACAACCTATTAATTCCTTAATAATTATTTTTTTAGGGGTTTCATTCATACCCCTAATATTCCATGATATCATTTTCATGATAAACACTTTTTATTTTTATTAGTGGGCTTATCCCCACTTCCTGTTAACACCTATGATATTTTTTTTGGCTTCAAAAAAATATACTTTTGAGTCATTCTTTCTTTGATGGCCTTCCTCTCCTTCTTCCATTCTTGCCAACACTCTCATCTTCATCAATCTATTTTTTATGTTTTTTCATATTGTTCATAATAAGACTTATATTCTAAAAATTTATTTTGCCCCAAAAAAAAAAAAAAAAAAAAAAAAGCCTCATTAGTATTTTCTTCTTTATGTTTCCCTAAAAACTCTAAATTGCATAGATGATCATCCATAGTCATTTCTTTCTTATGTTGGCCTAGAAACCCTAAATTTCGTTAGATATCCTACATAAGATTTTCTTTATTGTACTACTATTGAAACCCTAAAGAGAAAGGAATACACTCCATACTAAATTTATTTTTATTGTAAGAAAAAAAAATTATGCTAATTGAGAAGAATAGAGGTGATTTACTTGGATTAAGCTTGGTCGTCTTCTCCTCATTTTCTTTAGAATTCACCTACCCATATTTATTTGCTTTAAAATTTGTATTCCTCTCTTAATTCACACATTTAGATCCTTCTATATTTGAAATTGTGCATTGTACTTCGTTATCCCTCATATTATTTTTTCGTCTAATGTTTGATTCGAAAAAATTGTAATTTTTCTTACCACTTTCTTAGCTAGTGGAAAATCCTTCATTTGATCTAGATTCTCCTATAATATGATCTTCTTGTTTTAAATTGAATATTATCCTATAATATGATCTCTTCCTCCATCATTTTCACTTGCATCCTCTCACCATGTGTCTAGGTTCATGACATTTACAACATCAGAATGCAATATTTTCATACTCCACTTGTTGATCTCATTCTCTTAATTTAGATTTGATCTTAATTGAATGTGGTAAAGGTTTTGAAATATCAATGAGAACATCTATTCAAGTTTATACAATATGCCTTCTCTACTCAGTAGTTGGTCCCTCCTGAAAGAATTCACCCATATTATTACCAATATTTTTTAAAACCTCCTTATTGATTAGTTGATAAGGAAGTCCAAAAAGCCTAATCCATATTGGAAACCTTTTAATAGTTCTTGTGTTCACAGAAAAATTCCCACCCCAAGATCTTAAATATAATGCATCTTTACCCCTAAACCACGAGCCTCTATCCATTATTTTATCCCTTATTTCTAAACTAGAGAAAATAGTGAGGAAAAATCATTTTGGAAGAAAATTCATGGAGTAATTTGAATTCAATCCCCACTTCCACTTGATTCAATTTTGAATCACAAAAAAAAATAGCTAGTAGCCATGGAATTTACATATTAACTCTTTGGTTTTAAGAACCGTTATATCATGCTCAATCATCTCATCCTTGATAATAACTTCTGGTGTAGTATTTGCTACTTGGACAAGGTTTGTCATAGATTCAATTTTTCTATTATTGCTAGTTAGGGCATCCATACCTCCAACTAGATCATTCTTACTTTCAATAAGGACTTTAAAAAAATGCCTTTCTTTCAGTGTTACCTAGATTTTCTTCAATTGAATCCTTTAAATTATCCTAAGATTTGGAATAAGAAGTGGCACTTGTTCCTTGATCACACTTTGATTTCTACTCCTTGCTTCCTACGCACTCACTCCTGGCTTGCACTCACTCCCAAATTATTTATAATTTTATTATAATATTATCATTTTAATTCATACATGTTTGTTAATTATTACAATAACAAAATGCTCTTATTTTTATTAGAAGGTTCCTAACACCTTTCTTCGCCAAGAATAAATATGTATTACAATATTCTTATACTATTTATCTTACTCTGAGTAGTTGAATGTCTATAGTATTTTTTTGTTTATTTCTCATGATTTTCCCAAGTACTTCTAATTATACACCAAGATATTCAACTTTCTCAAGAATACAATTAATATTTTTGCCTTAAAGTGAGCTATACTTCATGTATGTTACATCAAGTATAAGATAATAAAGAATAATATAAAATATGATATTGACAAATTAATATACAAATACAAAATAATAGTTTTATATTATTGTGATTCTCTTTTTGTCTTTGTACCTACTTTTATGGCCTTCCTCTCCTTATTCCATTCCTACCAACACTCTCATATTCATCAATATCTTATATTTTTTCTATTTTTTGTAATTTTTATAATGAGACATTTTCTAAAGATTTATGTTGCCCTAAAGAATTGGAAGTGCAAGGAATAGCCTCATTAGTATTTTCCTCTTTATGTTGTCCTAAAATTCTAAATTGCATATATGATCCTCCATAGTCATTACTTTCTTATGTTGACCTAGAAACCCTAAATTTACTTAGATATCCTACATTATATTTTATTTATTTTACTACTATTAAAATCCTCAAGAGCAAGGAATACACTCCATACTACTTTTATTTTATTGTAAGGAGAATATTTTATGCTACTTGAGAATAATATAGGTGATTTACTTGGATTAAGATTGACCTCCTTTACCTCATTTGCTTTAGAATTCATGTCCCCATATTCCTTTGCTTTAAAATTTGCATTCCCTTATTCCTTCACACCTTTACCTCCTATATTTGAACTTGTGCATTGTACTTCATCATCCCTCATATAATTTTTACTTCTAATGGTTGATTTGACTAAATTGTAATGGCCTTTATCATTTGATGATGTAGAGGGGTTTTTCTTACCACTTTCTTAGCAATGGAAAATCCTTGATTTGACATAGCTTCTCCTATAATATGATCTCCTTGTTTCAAATTTAAGCTACCCTCATATCTAAAAAATTCTACCTTTTCCTCCATAATTTTCACTTGTAATCTCTTGCCATGTGTCTAGTTTCATGATATTTGCAATAGTAGAATGCAATATTTTCATAATCCACTTGTTGATCCCATTTCTTAATTTAGATGTAATATTTAATTAATTGTGGTAGATATTTTGAAATATCCATGGCAATACATATTCAAGTGTATAAAACATGCCTTCTCTTCTTAGTAGTTTGTCCCTCCTGAATGAATTCACCCATATTATTACCAATATTATTCAAAACCTCATTATCAATGAGTTGATAAGGAAGTCCAAAAATTCTAATCCATACCGAAAGCCTTTTAATAGTTCTTGTGTTCACAAAAAAATCCCCAATCCAAAGTCTTAAATATAATGCATATTTACCCCTAAACCATGAGCCTCTATCCATTATTTTATCTCTTATTTCTAAACTAGAGAAAATAGTGAGGAAAAATACTTTTGGAATAAAATTCATGGAGTAATTTGTATTCAATCCCCACTTCCACTTGATCCAATTTTGAATATCAAAAAAATTGGCTAGTATCCATGGAATTTGCATATTAACCCTTTGGTTTTAAGAACCATTATATCATGCTCAATCATCTCATCTTTGATAATCACTTTTGTTGTAGTATCTACTACTTGGACATGGTTTTTCATAGATTAAGTCTTCCTCTTATTGCTAGTTAGGGCATTCATACTTCCAACTAGGTCATTCTTACTCTTAGTAAGGACTTTCAAAAATGTTTTTTTTCAATGTTACCTAGATTTTATTCAACTCACTCCTTCAAATTATCCTAAGATTTGGAATAATAAGTGGCACTTCTTCCTTAATCACACTTTACTTTCTACTTCTTGCTTCTTACTCACACTTTCTCCTCACTGCAAGCTTACACTCACTCCCAATTATTGATAATTTTATTATAATATTGTTATTTTAATTCATACATTTTTGTTAATTATTGCAATAATAGGATGTTATTATTTTTATTTGAAGGCCCCTAATACCTTTTGTAGCCAAGAATAAAGATGTATTACAATATTTTTATACTATTCATTCTACTCCGAGTAGATGAATGTCTATAGTCTTTTTTGGTTTATTTCTCATGAGTTTCCCAAGTGCCTCTAATCATACACCAAGGGATACAACTTGCTCAAGAATACAATTAAGCCTTTTTCCTTAGTGTGAGCTAGACTTCATGCATGTTACATCAATTAAATGATAATAAACAATAATATAAAAGATGATAATGACCAATTAATATACAAATACAAAATAATAGTTTTGTGTTATTGTAATAAAGTAGAAGAATTTTGTAAATATAAAATTTAATATTTATTGAAAATAATAAAATAGAAGGCTATGTGAAAACTCAAGGTTGACTTATCATTTTTTTTTTTGTTATGAATTGAATTTTTGTTATTGATATTATTGAGAACTCATCCTAGTTTTTTCTACTCTTTGTTTATACTAAGATATATAATCCATTTCTAATATATTAGTATAACTACCTTAAATATTCTTATTAGATTTATATTCCAATATAATATGTTTCTCTATCTTGATTACCTTTGAAGTGCAAAAGGTGCATATCCTCTCTCCTTGTTCCTTTGTCTCTTCCATCTACTTGTATCACATTTGAGTCAATGTGAGCTAGTTCTGAGTTAGGCTATAGGCATATTTTATTTCTATTTTATGTTTGCATCTAGATAGGTTTTTAAATATTGTTTACATTTGGTGTTAGACTTAGCAAATTATTATGCCTTCTTTATTCCCAGATCTATTTTTTCCTATTATTACCCTAATTTCCCCTTACATAGATTTTTATATAATTCTTGTTGTTTGTTCATTCTATTAAGTAAAAATCACAATTATTCATCTATTTCAAATTTTGCACCATCCAAGTGCTTTTTTTCTATTCAACTCATCTCTTACTATAATCATAGGTCATCAATTTATATTAAATTGCTCAATTATTTTAAGATATCGTAGAAGACAAATCATTATGAAAAAATCTATAGGAAAGGTGCCTATGGAATTGAAGCTTTTATTTTAAATATATTTATAGTCAAATACTTTTGGATCCTCTTTATTTATATCCATTTAAAGTTTGATATACTACTGGACCATACTACATACTCATAACGTACCATTAACACTACTCACAATCTAAATAAGACTTTGATGCTATTCCAATACCATAATTTTGCCTCCTTACATATGTTCTACAATGCAAAGAATGCTTTTATACCTCCCAATATTTTGAATCTAAACATTTTCTAACAAAGTGTAATATTGAAATCTACACCAAGATACTTGCATTTTATTACTTCTTCCAAAAGATACCCCTGAAATTGGAAGCTTAGCTATTTTTTTCTTTACTTGGTAAAATACTATCTTGGTTTAGTTATGTGGGATCAAAACAAAAGGAAATTTATCATAATTAAAGGACTTCAAACTAGACTAAGCTCACAATATTACATCCCATTCATCATTATTCCATAATATCTTGGATATATATATATATATATATATATATATATATAGTGATTACATGGGTTTAAAATAAACCCCATCTGTATTACATCATGATCATGTTACCATAGTATTTCAACAAACCATTTTACAATAACTTTTTTGGTAATTATGTATATCTCAATGGAAATGTTGGTAGAGGTGGTCTTGTTTGAAATAATGTAGGTAAAATATCCCTTACTCCAAATAATGTGGAGATTAAAATACAAACTATGTAAAGGCTAGGAAATATCTTACAAGAATCAAACTATTGAAAAATAAGGAAATATATTTTAATTAAGGGAGATTTAATAATTATTGTTAATGATACCAACAAAAATGAATGTTTGGATTGGGTCAAAAATAACATTATTGATGATGTTTATCAACTATTATTGGAGGTAGTATCTTCTAAATATCAACATATCTATAAAGAAGAAAAATAGGTAGCAGATAATTTAACCAATTATATTATTGATATTTGTGTTTATAGAATTCAAATTTTAGAAGGTATCTATCCTACTGATCTTTATATCTTAATGAAAATTATGTTAAGGATATGATTATAGAATAAAACAATTTGAGAAATATGAATAATATATTTGATATAAAGGGAGATGAAGAATATCTATGATAAAATTTATGTTTAATATGGTTAATTAACTTGATAACAAATGTATTGTCTTATTATTTTGATGGGAGAGGGCTCCAATAGAAATTAAATATAGCTAATTTAAAAAATTATGCATATATCACTTGACATATACTTTGTTATTGATTATCTAGGATTGAAATAGGTGCCATTCATATTACATCATCACAACATTAGCATGGTATTTTAACAAACCACATAATGGTATTATATCACCAAGCAAGATTTAAGCTTGTGTCTCAATACCAAGAACACACATTTTTAACCATTTAATCTAATGTTATTTGGTATGTATTGGACTAGTACATATTTATATAGGTGACTTCTATTGGAGGCCACTCCCATAAAAACAACAAAATATTAAATTTATTGTTAGGTTAATTAAACCACATCCATCTTGCCCTTTTATAAAAAATATTCTTCATGTTCTCTTCCATCAAATATATCCTTATCTTCCTCACATTACTATGGTTTTGCAATCATATCCTTGACATAATTTTCATTAATATATAAATTCTTACTCAACTAATTGTCTTCTAAAATTTGAATTTGACCAAGACAAAAATCAACACCGTGATTGGATAAACTATCTACTACCTGATTTCCTTCTCTATAGATATGATCATATTTTTGAGAGATTACCTCCAAAAATAATTCATTATCATCATAATTAATATTATTCTTAATATGATACCCACATTCTTCCCAAGTACCACACATTCTAGTGACCAAAAATTCTTCTAGGAGAAATCATTGATTGCTCTAAATTTCCATACCCCAACTTGATTGAGTATCCACTATTATTTGATGAATTGCAAACCAACTCATATTTTTATGTAAATTCACTATGCATCTG
>JAQPPZ010002497.1:0-109400 GCA_028583015.1 Wollemia nobilis
GCGGTATCTTGACAAATACCACATAAATGAACTCAATTGCACACACAGGGATGTGAAATAACTTGGTCAAAAACAAGTCTGATTCATACCTTGTTCAAAATGTAGACACCAAAACAGCACCAATCCGATTATGTGACTGCAAACACTGATCGCTTTGACAAACACAGCCCCCAGGGCAGCCCTCAGAGGTTAAACAGTGGTCTTAACCACTTTCATAGCAATTTTGTAAGGTCAAGAAGCAATTTGGCACACTTGGACACTTTGCCCAGTATTCGTCTCACCCAGGGACGAATTCAAAATAGAATCCGTCCCACCCCAGGATGGAATTTCGAATCCGTCCCCGGGTGGGACGAATTCTAAGCTTAACGGGCAAAAATACAAATGGCGCCAAGTGACAGCCCGTAACAGTCAGTTGATGACTCCTGCCTTGCACGCGTGTGTAGGTGGACAGAGGGGCCGTTAGAAGACTCTCACAAAAGGCATTTATCAAAGCCCAAGTCAACGGAGGACTCCCCTCCCTCATGGGAAGACAAGACTGCCACATGGCGCCTATGACCAACACATGGCATTTGTGCTTCCCTCCCAAAAGAGACCCCATGGGTCTATAAAAGGTGGGACTTTTCTCACCCAAAATATACAGGTTGAAGGAGTTTTCAAGCAACGAAGTGCTGCCGAGTTGAAGACCCACTTGCATCCCTTTTGGTTCACCTTCCCACATCCACCAATCTCTTTTGCAAGGGAGGTTGTTGGGTGGCTTTTGGAAGCTTGAACCTGACCCAAATCCAACACATGGACACCCGAACCAACCAATTCGCCGACCCCCCAATCCTAAGAGGTTTTGGGCCCATCCCTAGTGGATTGGCGCCGAAATCAAGTGCCAACGGTGGGAGGCCCACTTGGGCACCCCCGCACTTTCTAAGTTTTAGAGCATTCTAGATTACTTTTTCAGGTTGCATTTTGTGTTATTATGTTTGGTTAACTCATAGCTGCAATTTCGTAACTTTTGGTCAGATTCTAGTATGTTTTGTGTCGCTTTGTTGTTTCACTGACTTGCAGGTGGCGAGATCAAATTCCCGAGGGTAGAGGCCAAATTGGGAGAATCCGACCATCTGGGTCGTCCCAAAATGGCCCCAATTACATAACCCCCTTGTTTGTAGGCATTTTGCAGGTCTCGAGAATCGACATTGGAGCAGCAGCAGGTCGGCTTCTTCAACACAAGAATTCGTCCCACCCAGGGACGAATTCGCACCCGAAACATCCCACCCAGGGGACGAATTCCAGTTGAAGGCAGATTGGCCAGCTGTCTCAGTGGCAATGGCCTTCTGGTAACATTTTCTATCTTCTGTCAAGTTTTCAAGCTATTTAGAATCATTTTGTTTACTATTTTAGATAAATGTTTGCATGCATATTTTGATGATTTTAGAAGAACGAACACTTTTCACTTGCAGCAGGTGCTACTGACATCTTCGTTGTTTCTTTGTTCGCAGGAGGAGCAGCAGAGGTAAGGACTCATCGACATCAGCGGCGGCATCATCTTGGCCCGCCCATTGCAATCGTGGGCACGCGAAAAGAGGAAGACTAAGTCACATATTGTAACAAATACGAATTTAACGCTCCTAGCCCCCAAAAAGGGAGGAGACGTCTATGTAACCGAGGATAAGATATTTGAATAAAGAGGGCTGTGATTTCTTTACATCTTTTCTTTCATTTTCAAATTGTCTCCTTTCTTCATTTTTGTGCATAGGATTAAAGCGTTACATTTCGTCTTATATTGCATAATTAGTGTTCCCTCTGCCCGAAATCTCGTGCTTTCAGTGGCGATCACGGTGGGACCCTGTTCCCTATTTTTAAAATCACAGAAACTGATTAAATTTTTGTGTTTTGTGCTTGACAGGTACATTTTTTTGTTGCAGACTGCTATTCGTCTCTGGCAGGGACGAATTCTATTCTGAAATTCGTCTGACCCTGGGACGAATTCAAATTCATCTCTGGGAGGGACGAATTCTGTTCTGCAATTCGTCTCCCAGAGGGACGAATTCCTACCTACAGATTTTTAGAGCAGAAATTCAGAAGCAACTGGAGCAGGCAGAGAAGAGGTAGGGATTTTTATAATCTCTGTTAAAATTTCTGTTTCTGTTTCTGTTTCTTTGACTGTTTTCATTTTTATCCTGCATTGCATAGGAAAAGTCATTTATGCTTGTTTCATTTTCGTTAAATAAAATGAATCTCACACACTCCACGCAACAATTTTAAACCAAGGAGCTGGTCGTAAGACCCCAGCCCTTGAGCAAGACCAATGGTGGGTTCATCACCACCTTGGCTTAGCTTTGCATCCATTTCCCGATTGTCAACTATTGTTAGGCGTAAATCCTGACGAAGACAGACCGAGTGTCGCTGGGGTGATTCCCATGCGCGCGAGGATAAGTTTTCTATGGTAGGTGCCATTAACAGGACAATCCCCCTTCCGTACCGCCTACGTACCATGTACCTTCTGCTCTCACGTACCTATAGTCTCCCTCTCGTAAGGGCGGGTATATAGAGAGGTTGGTATATCGGCCTGGTTGGTATATTGAAGGGGCTACCATTTTGGGAGTTATATGAGCCGTCATAATGCATTTAAACGATCTTCAAAACCTACAAAAACAAAACAAAACACCAAAATGCACTAAACCAGTTTAGGGCACACCATTTAATCCTTAAAAGAGATAATCACGGTTTTGTGAATGTGTGTGCTTAATTCTGCTTAGTGTAGACAAAAAAAATCATAAACGAGATAAAAACTTATTTAGATAGCATAGAAGCACCGCAATGGTGTACACCCGCAGTCAAGCCCAATCAAGGGCAGAAGCTCCGGAAGGTACACAAAAAGTAGGCACAAGTCGCCTTCACTTCAGTCCTGAGGATTTGGTCATACCGCCTTATAGGTCTAACCTACAAAAGAATCCAATTCAGAATCCTCGATGGGGTATGCCTATTCAAAGCAGCCCCTTTCGGGAAGATGCCTTACATGTAGACCTTGACATAAATAGAGAATCACCTCTTGAAGTTAGGCATGAGTGGCCACCGCGCGATGAAGCGCTAGACAGGCACACCGTCCATTTGGAGGGGCAACGTGGATATGGCGTCCCTTCTTTACCTATCATCAAAACAGAGAGACCAAATCCGGAGCGCAGGGCTCCTTACATAGGGCGACCTAACTCCGCCCACCCCCTTTACACCCGTGAAAGGGAGTACGAGGAAAGCCATCGCATTCCTCGAGGGCAACAAACAACGTGGGAACCTTGCATTTCCGCACCAGCAGGATATCATGATCACCCCTTGAGGCCAGAACCTCGAGCACATACCGCTTACCTCGACAGAGGGAAGCGACCCATTGAAACCTTAGACCAGCAAACTCGAGGTAAACACATAGGAGAAACATTCGAACCTCCTGAGCAAAATAGGGTAGACCAAATTGACCCAGCTGTCGCCAGATATACCGCCCGTCAAGCCCAAATCATGCGGCTTAAACAAAGTCATCAAGAGATAGAGTATCGACACCGCTTGGATAGAGAGCGCATGCAACGCGAAGCGGATGAGTTACGCTATGAAATACCTGAGAGGGGGCCAACCCCTCGCATCCAAAGAGCTGAACAATATGAGAGGCGTAATCCGTTGGTGCAGGACAGGTCTCCACGACCTCGTCAAGCTCTGCCTCCAAGACCTCATAGATTCGAGAGGGAGGCAACTCCCCGAAACAATGATGGGTACCTTCAACAAGAGCTTGATCAGGGTCATAGGTTTCGCCCAGAGACTCCTCAAGAATTTTACGAGGAGTATGAACCGGAAGAGGAATATGTTGAAACTCCCCATCAAGGCAGGAAGGATGCCATTCGGCCACCCCTCCATAGGCCTCCAGCTTACCGTAACTTGCAACAAGAGCGAACAAGAGAGGAAGAAATAAAATCTTCCGATGCATACCAAGCGCTATTGGAGCGTTTGGAGTCTGTGGAGACAAAAGCTATTGGGCATCAAAAACCCACATTACGTCTACTCCGCAGTAATCCGGTGCATCCCTCAGTGCCTACACCTCTTTACCCCGAACACTTCAAGTTGCCTCAATTGGCAGTTTTTAAAGGTGAAGAGGATGCACAAGAACACGTTACACGATTTCTAAGCCAATGCTTCGGCATCCAAGATAATGACGCATTGTTGCTTAGAACATTCATAACCACATTCGCAGGCCCTGCCTCGGATTGGTTCACACAACTGCCCAAACACAAGCATAAGCAATTTAGATCAATTAGTAGACGCGTTTCTTGAACGCTTTGCCTTCAACACAAGGAAGAAGGCATCACTAAGTGATTTAGCGAGCCTCAAGCAATTTGAAGAGGAAACAATGGCAGCGTACGGGAATCGATGGAGAGCTTTGCTTTCTAGGTTACCCTACCGTCCTCCTATGTCTGATCTCACGCAGATGTTCGCAAAAAGTTGCTTAAAATCAATCTCTGGTCTATTGTTACTGCGACAATACGACAGCTTAGAAGAAGCTTTGGCGCAAGCCAGAGTCATAGAAGAGATTAAGATAGGCGAAGGCGCAATTGCCAAGCCTAAGAAGAAAGAGTGGAATAAAACCACTAAAACTGGGACAACGCAACCACAACACGCTGTAGTCAACCAAGTTGCGATAAATGTTCCCGCGCCTGTGCAAGAAACGCAGCCTCAAAAGGCTAACTACCAGGCAGTGCCTCCTGCTTATGAAAGAGATAATAGAAGACAGGAGCAAAATTACCCGCGTCGCCCTAGGCAAAATTTCACCCCATATGCGGAGTCTAGGGACTCCTTATTTGACCGCTTGTCAGCGGCAAATTTAGTCACTCTGTCAGAAATCCAAATTATAGACCCTAACATTCCCAAGCCTAGGGGGTACAGAGAGGAATTGTATTGTAGATTCCATAGGCGCAGAGGACATGACTTGAATGGGTGCTGGAAATTCAAAGACCTAGTCCAGGATTTGATCGACAACAGAACATTGGTTGTGGACAACCCCATCGCACCAAACAACCAACAAATGGGGGTATTCAAGGACCCCTTGCCAGCCCACGAGGCACAAACAAAACCACTCCGGATTAACGAGGTGCGACAAGATCTTCCCACACAGGGATTTGTGGGAATGATTAGCATAGTAACAAGGAACAGAAGGTACCCGACAGCTGCCCCTGAGGTAGCTACGAAGGAAGTTCCGGCAACATCGCATCCTCAACAACGCCCAACGCAGTTACCTCCGCCTAGACCTGAGGTCACGATACGAACCAAACTCACGCAGAGTTTGCGGACCACGTCGGCTAGGCTGTCCATCTACGAGCTTATTCAACAATCAGCTCCCCATAGAGAAGCTCTTATGGACATTTTAAAAGCCATTGAATTACAACCCCACGAGGCAAATTCTTTCAACGCCTTCGTGGGACATGTGAAACAATGTACGGAGCCGGTCATCACATTCAGAGAAGATGAGGTCAAAACGATATCAAATGACATGGCAGATCCACCCCTGCACGTTATCGCGTGGGTCAACGGGATTCCGTACAAGAGAGTGCTGATAGATACTGGCTCGTCCAGTAACATCATAACCACTGCAGCCTTAAAGCATTTGAAGTTGCCAGCCTCTCACATCACAGCCTCCACGTACACACTACGAGCTTTTAATGATGCAATATGCTCGACAGTCGGCACAGTCGTTCTGCCAGTCTAGGTAGGACAAAAGTCAATACCTACACTGTGCCATGTGCTGGAAGGTGAAATGGCTTATAATATACTGCTAGGGCGGCCTTGGATCAGGGATATGAAATGTGTCCCTTCGATCGCCCACCAGTGCTTGAAGTATGCTTATGAAGGAGAAATACATGTAGTCCCAATGGACTTAGAGCCCTTCAAGTATTGCAATGCGGTACAATTCATACCTCAATCGACCCTCCCTTCAACGCATTTGGATTTCCAATTAAATCCATCTAAACAAGGTCCAATACCGCAGGCACCACTGGTGGCCAACAAGGCAAAATCCCAGCCAGGTGAGACTTCATCATCGGCTCCTTCATCATCAACGCCACCTATCATGGCCCAACAGAAGGACAAGGGAAAACAAATCATGGAAGAGGTTAAGCCCTTAGAAGAAAGGTTGCCCACAATTTCAACAATAACAACAGAGGAAGCGCCCAACGCAACGGAAACCAAGATTCCTGAACCACCAAACATGGAATGGACTCAGGAAGGACTACCGTTTCCTCCCACCCAATCATCAACAATCACTGTTGAAATGGCCAATACAGGCCTGGGGGAATACTTAGTGCAAAATGTTGTGGCAACCCCCACACTCGGAGTCAGTACAAGACATGGGAAGACCTCGCCTTCCCATTGGAACAATCGTCCCTCTAGGCTACCCACCGAACCAGACAAATTTTGTGTATGGGGGCTTTGATCATGGTCTTGAACCATGCCAACAAAAGGAAACAGACGAAGAGCCTTTTGTTGAAAACATCAATTATCTGTCAAACCCAGAATTTGCCCTAAAATATCTCGGCCAATGCAATTGGCATGGATACGGGCTCGACAGATATGAGCAAGGGATGCGGATCCTTTGCCAACCAAGATATCAGATGCCATATGACAAGTCAGGGGTAGGGTTCAACCATCCCCTGCCATTAGACATCTTGGTTGAAAATATGCAAGGCCTAGAAATAGGCAACAAGGGGGATTGGCATTGGATCCTTATGCCAATCCGAATACAGAATACACATTGGGAGACTACCTCCCATGGTCAACAAACACCCTTGGAAGCAACAATAATCCCTCTTCTTTGCTAGAGAGAGGCGAAAGTTCAGAGATTAATCCTCAAAGAGAACATCAACGGCTGCCAGACATCTTTCTGAAACTGTTCCCCTTAGAGGTTCCAGATGAAATAACACAGTCTCAAGAGAATCAGGTCCCTCCACTAAGAGTGGAACAACCGCAATGGGACCAGATTAATTCACCGGAACAGGAAGAGTCCTCAACGTCGCAAGCAACAGATGTCTGAAGAGGATGAACAATTTTGGATCTATGAAAGCGATTCAGAAGATGAAACCGAAATGGACTATCTCAGACATGCGCGACGACATCACCGCGCTCTAACTCATGAAGATCTAATGGGACAGATGGGCATACTGCTAGGGCATGAATGGCATGTAGACCCAATGAGGTGGGACCAAGTGTTGGATCCATGGCTCCAAATTCAAGATGAGCATCGTCCACCTCGAGATCCCATCATGACAGCAGTGCCGAGGGAAGACCCTGCCCTCCTTTTCACAAAATTTGCACCTAGGAAAGATCCATTCGTGCCCGTACCTCTAGAGCCAGATCCGAAGTGCAAAGACCATCAAGCTAGGGGTACCTCTATCCCCTAAAGAACCATAATTCAAACCCAAAATGCTCCAAGGATTATCGCAATCTCTTGGTCACCCAAAAAGCTCCAAGGATTATCGCAATCTCTTGGTCAATCCAAAAAGCTCCAAGGATTATCGCAATCTCTTGGTCACTCCAAAAAGCTCCAAGGATTATCGCAATCTCTTGGTCAATCCAAAAAGCTCCAAGGATTATCGCAATCTCTTGGTCAATCCAAAAGCTCCAAGGATTATCGCAATCTCTTGGTCACCCAAAAAGCTCCAAGGATTATCGCAATCTCTTGGTCAACCCAAAAAAGCTCCAAGGATTATCGCAATCACTTGGTCAAATCCAAAAAGCTCCAAGGATTATCGCAATCTCTTGGTCACCCAAAAAGCTCCAAGGATTATCGCAATCTCTTGGTCAATCCAAAAAGCTCCAAGGATTATCGCAATCTCTTGGTCACCCCAAAAGCTCCAAGGATTATCCAATCTCTTGTCACCAAACTCCAAGGATTATCCACTTGTCACCCAAAACTCCAAATATAATCTTCAAAACCAGTTATCGCACTTGTCACCAAAAGCTCCAAGGATTATCGCAATCTCTTGGTCCAACCCAAAAAGCTCCAAGGATTATCGCAATCTCTTGGTCACCACAAAAAGCTCCAAGGATTATCGCAATCTCTTGGTCACCACAAAAAGCTCCAAGGATTATCGCAATCTCTTGGTCTACCAAAAGCTCCAAGGATTATCGCAATCACTTGGTCAACCCAAAAAAGCTCCAACGATTATCGCAATCGCTTGGTCAAAAAATCAAGAAATTCAAAAAACAAAACAACAAAAATCATCAAAAACAACAAAGATTTGCATCTCAATTCTAGGCATACTCAAATTCATCAAAAAATTCATATTCTCGCACCTCATCTTCACCTTCACCAAAAACAATCCATCAAAATTACAAAAATACATAGCTGCATTAAGCATTGCATCCATACATTGCATATTTGTAGTCATACGGTCAAAGGCACCATAAGCTGCAATAGCTCTGATAGTCCATCTTGTTCCGCATTGTCTCATGTTACAAAAACAACAAAAACACCAAGCATAACTTTTACCACACTACAGTCAGTGGTCTGGGAATGTACCAAGAGTTTCAATGATTCAGTCATCATTTTCCTCTTTAGCCATGTAGTGTATCAAGTCGAACAGATTTTACGAAGGTAGAGTCATACTTGAAATACACCTTGTTACGTAACATCCCAACACAAATCAAAACACTAAAATTCCCAAATTGTGTGAACGAAAGATGAAACCTCGCAAAATAATCTAGGTCACCACAAGCGAAACGGTTATCTTGCTCATCCCCCGTGCGAATGACCCCTAGAATGCCGAGAGTTGGCAAAAGGACAAGCATCCTCCCTACCCAATTCCCTAAGAATCCCTAAAGTTCTCAACAGTTGCAAAACACAAAAAATTTGCAAAATGTCAAAACTCCAAAATTTGACAAACTACAGTGCACACATCAAAAGGCACAAACAATAGTGATTTTCGTCACTCCATATCCCCAATCCCTTGCTCGAAAGAAAAACAAATCAAAATAAACAAGTGATCTCATCACTACAATGAGCAAGTATCCCAATACAATTGAAGAAAAGAAGGGAGTTGACCTTGAATCCTCGGAACTCTCAAGGATTCTATAGGTCATAAGGCAAGCTTCAGTACCAATTTGGTTGATAGCCTATCGGTAATGTAGTAAACCTCCCGCATGACGATATATCTGTCACATTAACTTGTGTACAGATCAATATTTGCATGTGGATGAGCTAGCTTATGGCATCCTGGATTACACCGTAGATTAATCTTAGTACATACAACAAAGGAATTCGTGGAGCTAATTAGGTGATCCTCAATACAGGTTCAGTTGAGAGCCTATCTGGCACTGGCGGTATCCTAACAAATACCACTAAATGAACTCAATTGCACACACAGGGATGTGAAATAACTTGGTCAAAAACAAGTCCGATTCATACCTTGGTCAAAAAGTCTTGTAAGATAAAGTACAGTCATGGCTAGTGAGTTAAAACCGTCTGAGTCTCATAAAACCTTAGCTACATTTCTAAACCAACTCCGCTACTTTTCATCCTTACAATACCATCAAAAAATACAAAAAAGAAAAACCATGTATACATACAAAGTCATGCATCACAGAAATCACCTAAAAACAAAATAACAGAGTTCTAAACAGTCTATGGTGCCATAGCCAAACATCACAAATCCCATTCAATAGTTTCATATCTGCATATCACATATAAATCAAAAACATTTGCATTCATCATAGCATATGCATCCATCAAAATAAATCAACATGCATACATCCATATTCATCAACCATCATGCACAAGATCAAAGAAAATCAAAACAACAAAAACAACAAATAAATGCAACACAAAAACAAAAAGCAATAAACATTGCCGCACACAAGTGCTCTTGCACTTAACCTCTTGGCATATGAAAACTGATGTCGGGGTCTACATTGTCACTATCCTACTCCCTAAGAAGGCTACCATAGCCGGACCGCTCCACGGGAAGACGGATTTTCGACAATTTCATCCCCAAATGACGTCACAAAAGGTCAAAGCCCACTCAAAAACAACAAGAAAATCAAAACATAAACAATAAACATTGCAGACACAAGTGCTCTTGCACTTAAACTCTTGGCATAGCAAATCGACATCAGGGTCACAAATTATCACTATCCTACTCCCTAAGAAGGCTACCATAGCCGGACCGCTCCACAGGAGGACGGATTTTCAACAATTTAATCCCCAAATGGTGTCACAAAAAAAAAACAAAAACAAAACAAAACAAGCAACATAAAAACAAAGCAATAAGCATTGCCGGACACAAGTGCTCTTGCACTTAACCTCTGGGCAAAGAAAATCGATGTCGAGGTCCAAATTATCGCTCTCCTACTTCCCCAAGAAGGCTAAAATAGCCGGACCGCTCCACGGGAAGTTAGATTTTCGATGATTTCACCTCATTACGGCATCACCAAAAGGGTTAACACCCACCAAAAATAGGTCCAAATGTTGGAAAAATTGCACACGCTTAACGGTAAACCCTCTAAAGGCACCCTTGCACAAGTCATCTTGGGTCAAGCGACTCGTCGCTTCTCTCACGAAGGTCATTCCCTCATCGATTCGTCGCTTGAGGGGGTAGTCACACTTAGTCACCAACCAACAATCACACACCCAATTAAGGAAAATGACATGCATTCAAAGAATCATTGACAAAGACAATCACGCTCCTGCTTGGGGAAGTAAACAAGCAACAATCAAATCAATCAAACACTTGGCATTTCGTGAATCATGAACACAAGGTTCCCCCTGAGGATAAAAACGCCCTTTGCCTGTTCATGACTCGATCAATGTCTAAGTTCAAGTCACACCTCAACAAAACAGGTTAATACTTGAAATCAAATTCCTTAGCTCGTCGAAGCAAGGATTCAAGAATGCATGCCCTTTCCATACTTGGGGCATCAAAAGTTGGTTAGGTTACCAAGAAACCCTAATCATTAGTGCTTTGGTTATCTATTTTTGCTCAAGACCGCGTCACCCATAGCGCTTCCCAAAAAGGGGCATCTCGTAGACACCAAAACAGCACCAATCCGATTATGTGACTGCAAACACCGATCGCTTTGACAAACACAGCCCCCAGTGGCAGCCCTCGGAGGTTAAACAAGTGGTCTTAACCACTTTCATAGCAATTTTGTAAGGTCAAGAAGCAATTTGGCACACTTGGACACTTTGCCCAGTATTCGTCTCACCCAGGGACGAATTCAAAATAGAATCCGTCCCACCCCAGGACGAATTCTGAATCCGTCCCTGGGTGGGACGAATTCTAAGCTTAACGGGCAAAAAGACAAATGGCGCCAAGTGGCAGCCCATAACAGTCAGTTGATGACTCCTGCCTTGCACGCGTGTGTAGGTGGACAGAGGGGCCGTTAGAAGATTGTCACAAAAGGCATTTATCAAAGCCCAAGTCAACGGAGGACTCCCCTCCCTCATGGGAAGACAAGACTGCCACATGGCGCCTATGACCAACACATGGCATTTGTGCTTCCCTCCCAAAAGAGACCCCATGGGTCTATAAAAGGTGGGACTTTTCTCACCCAAAATATACAGGTTGAAGGAGTTTTCAAGCAACGAAGTGCTCGCCGAGTTGAAGACCCACTTGCATCCCTTTTGGTTCACCTTCCCACATCCACCAATCTCTTTTGCAAGGGAGGTTGTTGGGTGGCTTTTGGAAGCTTGAACCGGACCCAAATCCAACACATGGACACCGGAACCAACCAATTCGCCGACCCCCCAATCCTAAGAGGTTTTGGGCCCATCCCTAGTGGATTGGCGCCGGAATCAAGTGCCAACGGTGGGAGGCCCACTTGGGCACCCCCGCACTTTCTAAGTTTTAGAGCATTCTAGATTACTTTTTCAGGTTGCATTTTGTGTTATTATGTTTGGTTAACTCACAGCTGCAATTTCGTAACTTTTGGTCAGATTCTAGTATGTTTTGTGTCGCTTTGTTGTTTCACTGACTTGCAGGTGGCGAGATCAAATTCCCGAGGGTAGAGGCCAAATTGGGAGAATCCGACCATCTGGGTCGTCCCAAAATGGCCCCAATTACATAACCCCCTTGTTTGCAGGCGTTTTGTAGGTCTCGAGAATCGACATTGGAGCAGCAGTAGGTCGGCTTCTTCAACACAGAAGAATTCGTCCCACCCAGGGACGAATTGCAGTCAAATCGTCCCACCCATCAAGTTCGTAAATCGTCCCACCCAGGGACGAATTCCGGTTGAAGGCAGATTGGCCACTGTCTCAGTGGCAATGGCCTTCTCGGTAACATTTTCTGTCTTCTCGTCAAGTTTTCAGAGCTGTTTAGAATCATTTTGTTTATTGTTTTAGATAAATGTTTGCATGCATATTTTGATGATTTTAGAAGAACGAACACTTTTCACTTGCAGCAGGTGCTACTGACATATTGGTTGTTTCTTTGTTCGCAGGAGGAGCAGCAGAGGTAAGGACTCATCGACGTAAGCGGCGGCATCATCTTGGCCCGCCCATTGCAATCGTGGGCACGCGGAAAGAGGAAGACTAAGTCACATATTGTAACAAATACGAATTTAACGCTCCTAGCCCCCAAAAAGGGAGGAGACGTCTATGTAACCGAGGATAAGATATTTGAATAAAGAGGGCTGTGATTTCTTTACATCTTTTCTTTCATTTTCAAATTGTCTCCTTTCTTCGTTTTTGTGCATAGGATTAAAGCGTTACATTTCGTCTTATGTTGCATAATTAGTGCTCCCTCTGCCCGGAATCTCGTGCTTTCACAAAAGTCTAGTAATTTAAAGTACAGTCATGGCTAGTGAGTTAAAACTGTCTGAGTCTCAGAAAACCTTGGCTACATTTCTAAAACAACTGCGCCACTTTTCATCCTTACAATATCATTAGAAAATACAAAAAAAAAGAAAAACCACATGTATACATACAAAGTCATGCATCATAGAAATCGCCTAAAAGCAAAATAATAGAGTTCTAAACAGTCTATGATGCCAGAACCAAACACCACAAAGTCCATCCATCCATTTGCATTTCACCACAACATATGCATCCATCAAAATAAATCAACATACAACAATCGCATTTATCATACCATATGCATCCATCAATATAAAATAGCATGCATCCATCAAACATCAATCATTATGCATACCATAAATACACAAAGAAAGAAAATCAAAGCAACAAAAACATCATAAAAATGCAACACAAAAACATAGCAATTAGTTGCTGGACACAAGTGCTCTTGCACTTAACCTCTTGGCATAGAAAATTGATGTCGGGGCTCAAATTGTCATTTTCCCACTTCCCCAAGAAGGCTACCATAGTTGGACCGCTCCACGGGAAGATGGGTTTTTGATGATTTCACCTCATTATGGCATCACCAAAAGGGTTAACACCCACCAAAAATAGGTCCAAATGTCAGGAAATTACACGTGCTTAAACAGTAAAACATCTAAAGGCACCCTAACCTAAGTCATCTTGGGTCAAGCGACTCGTCGCTTTTCTCATGAAGGTCATTCCCTCATCGATTTGTTGCTTGAGGGGGTAGTCACACTTAGTCACCAATCAACAAACACACACCCAATCAGGGCAATGACATGCATTCAAAGAATCATTGACAAAGACAATCATGCTCCTGCTTGGGGTAGTAAATAAGCAATCATTAAATTAATCAAACACTTGACATTACCAAAGCATGAACACAAGGTTCCCCCTATGGACAAAAGGTTACGCCCTTTGCATAATCATGACTGATCAATGTCCAAGCTCAAGTCACACCTCACCAAAATAGGTTAACACTTGAAATCAAATTCCTTAGCTCGTTAGAAGCAAGTATTCAAGAATGCATGCCCTTTCCATACTTGGGGCATCAAAAGTTGGTTAGGTTACCAAGAAACCCTAATCATTAGTGCTTTGGTCATCTATTTTTGCTCAGCACTGCATCACTCGCAGTGCTTCCCAAAAAGGGGCATCTTTAGACACCAAAATAGCACCAATCCGATTAAGTGACTACAAACATTGATCTCATTGACATACATAGCTTTCAGGGCAGCCCTCAGAAGTCAAACAGTGGTCCTAGCCACTCACATTGCAGTTTAGAAGGTCGAAAAGTAAACGGAATAAAGATGGTCGTTTTAACAAGCCTTCATTAAAACAAAGTCAAAACAAGCCTTCATTAAAACAAAGTCAAAACAAGCCTTCATCAAACAAACCTTCATCAAGCCAAGCCTTAGTCAAAGCAAGCCTCCATTAAAGCAAATCAAAAGTGGGCCTCGGCCGAAGTGTCACGATATTGCGATGTCGCGATATCGCGACGTCGCGATATCGTGACACTTCGACGCCCAAAGCAAAGCTTTGCCCGAAGTGTCACGATATCGTGACACTTCGGTGCCAAACAAAGTCAAAACAAGCCTTCATCAAACAAACCTTCATCAAGCGAGCCTTCATAAAACAAGTCTTAATCAAAAGTGGGCCTCGGCTGAAGTGTCGTGATATCACGACTTCATGATATCGCGACACTTCGGTGCCCCAAAGAAAAGCTCTACCCGAAGTGTCACGATATCGTGACACTTCGGTGCCCAAGGCTTTGCCTTGGCCGAAGTGTCACGATTTCGTGACACTTCGGCGCCCAAGGCCTTGCCTTGGCCGAAGTGTCATGATTTCACGACACTTCGGTGCCCAAGGCCTTGCCTTGGCCGAAGTGTCATGATTTTGTGACACTTTGGTGCCCAAGGCCTTGCCTTGGCCGAAGTGTCACGATATCGCGACGTCGTGATATCATGACACTTCGGTAGTTGCGTCAACGCGACATTCCAACAGTCAAAGGCAGACTTCAACAGACATTAAGGCGGACATCCGCCATTCAAGGGTAGGCGTTAAATCGATCAGAGGCACCATCAAAGTAGTCAGAGACTGACACCAAAGCATTCAGAGGCAGACACCAAGGCAATCAGAGACAACATTAAAACAACTTAACGCAGACATTCGACAAGTGGTAGTCAAAGACAGCCATTTATGGCTCCTGCCTTGCATGCGCGCGTAGGTGGGTAGGCTGGCCGCTGGGAGACTGTCGTAGGGGCAGTCATGGAAGCCCAAGTCGCAAAGGACTTTCCTACCTCCCGGGTAGGCATGACCGCCATGTGGCGCTACTGCATACCCCTTTGGAGAGACCCCGTGGGTCTATAAAACCATGAACTTTCCCGCTCACCAGGAGGTTGACGAGCATTTTCAGAACAAAACGAAGTGCTGTTAAACCCAGACCCGATCATATTCCCTTGGATTTCAGTCTTCTACACCTGTAATCTCCTTCACGAGGGAGGTTATCGGTGGCTTTCCAAAAGCATAAATCTGACCTTCAGACCAGACATTCGACCATTGTGAACTACCAATTTGCCGACAACACAGTATTTTGGATTTTGGGCCAATTCCTAGTGGATTGGTGTCAAAGTCGAATTTGAACGGGGCAGCCCGCTTGGGCACCCCACGCACGTTCTTCGTTAAACTAGTATATGCTGTTTTCGAATATATGTTAAAATAGTTTATGTTTTATAATATATGTTGTTGAATATATGGTTAAAACAGTTTACGTCTTTATAATATTTATTGTTTTCGAAAACATTGAAACAATAGTTTAGGTTTTATAATATATGTTGTTGTTGAATATATGGTTAAAACAGTTTACTATTTTTGAAAACATTGAAACAAAAGTTTACGTTGTATAACACATGCTGTTGTCGAATATATATGTAAAACAGTTTACGTTTTATAATATTTGCTATGTTCGAATATATTGAAATAGTTTATTATTTCTGTAAATGCAGGTGCTACTAAACAATTTATTGTTTCTGTGAATGCAGGATAAGCAGCAGCAAGCGAAGACTCATTAACACCAGCGGCGGAAATACGTTGGCCCGTCCACTTTGGATGTGGGCATGCGAAAAGAATATTATTAGTCATGATCGTAAATGAGCATATGTAACCGAAGAGATGTATTGTAACCGAGTTGTAATTAATATATAAAGGGCTGTGCTCCTACTTTCTCTGTATATTTTGTCTCAATTTGGTTATGTTCTCTCATTTCATGCATCGAGTTAATTCTGTTTTCATTGCATCTGAATATTTCTTATTTTTGGAATCTCATGTTTTCAATTTGTTCAATGGAGTCGTTGGATTAAGATTATCTGCACTAATGATTCCTTCAAGAAGGGACCACAACTTAAAAGAAATAGAGTTGCAAGTGGTATATTGGAGTACTTTGAATAGGAAGCCTCATGGACTTATAAAATGTCATCATCTATAGTGCACATCCTTTCAATAGAATTATTTATAGATCTTTACCTTAAAAGAACTTGAAAAAACTAAGAACTAGAACCTAGGGGTAGGGCTCACGAAAGATAAGAAAGAAAGTTTCAAATCTATAAGAGCAATAAGTTCCAACTGAGGGGTTGGCACTACCTTTGAAGGAGGTTTCATCAGTCTACACTTTCCAATATTCGAAAATGGAATATGGACAATAGTTTTGAAAAGCATAAAGGGATGTTGAATATATGAAGATCATAGGTTCTTAAAAATTCTAAAAAAGAAAAGTTTTGATGTCCTATTTAGCCCAAGGATATTAAAAAGATAAATAAAATAGAAAATATCTAAACTATGCAATAATAAAATAAGAGGAAAGAAAAATTCCCAAAAAGTAGACTATGCAATGCAAAACTTCCAAAAAACAAAACATCAAAATGTTCTTATGGGAGCACAAAAGAGAGGGCTTCCTCACAACAAAAAATATTGAGCTCAATCTCTAAAGTTTTGTAGTTCTAATATATAATATTGAGGAGAAAGTTCTGATAAGCAACTAAGCACTCCAAGAAGCAAAGAGTGATATAGCTAGTTTAGAGGGTGAAAGGATCAAATCAATTTGTAAAACATCAACAATAACGCACAAGATCCAAAGAGGATAGTTGAGCTAAATTTATGAGCGAATTGCTAAGGGGGTTAAAGTACACCTGCTAACATCATTTAGGTTTTCTTGTCCTAGAAAAATGGGTGACCTATTGAAAACAATAGCATGACGCCTTCAATGGCAACAATCTCAAATCTGACATAGTAATTAAAGAGGGAATTTTATATCAAAATTTTAGGATTCGAAGAATGTTGGATAAGGGATGTTAGTAGTAGTTGAGAAACCAACACTTAGGAATTGATGATCCTAGATTTGGCAACCTCGAAGTATTTCAATAGCATAGTCAAGAAAGCAATAGAGGGGCATGATCATAAATAACCACCCTAGTTTTGGTGATAAACTTCCCCTTTTTGTAATTTATGAATAGAAGTTTTAGTATTGTAAGGGATCATCGAGTTCTATAACTTCCCCTTCATTTTATTTTTTTAGTAGCATCTGAAGACTAGTTGTTTATGAATATGTTTTTGAACCAAAACATTAGGCATAACTTGTAATTTTTTCATATTCACATATAAGTATTTTTATATCTATTTCTTATAAGTATTTTTATTTATTTTTCTATACTAGATGTCATGACTAATAGATTTATGTCTTATTTCCTTTATACACAACCTAGACTTCACTATGTTGAGAGGAGGAAGTGTTCCTTGAGTATTGTTCATAATATTCACACATTCATGTCTTGTTGTTATGCTATATTTTTTTTAACAATTTCTCTAACCCTTTTACCCTTAAATATCGTAGATTAGGTTAGAGTAGAAAGTGCATTAAATATCACATCTTAAAAGGAACTAGCCTTGTAAAAAACCTTAGAGGCACCCCATTGAGCCAAATCTTGTGTTCTCAAAGTAGCCTTGCTATGTTACTTTGTGCAATGCATGATAATAGAAAATTTATGGTCCTTGCAATTGGATTGGACAACAAAAATGAAAATTGAATTCATAATATTTCATGAATTTTTCATAATAGAATTTTTTTTTATTCTACAATTCAAAAATCAAGGGAAGGCAAACATGTATTCAACTATAATCAAGTGGCATTAGATGAACCGATTAGATTCCTCCTCATTTAAGGAGGATACCAAGGTTCAAATATTACCAAGCAATACATAGATAATATCCAAACTTTGTTGTAATACCACTATGTGGTGATGATGTAGTACATGTGGGATCGTTTCAATCCCATATAACCAATTAAAAAATATATATATTCAACTACAAAATAAAATAATTTACACATACATATTTTTAACTAGTTAAGCTAGTACAATTTATTATAAACATACGTACTTTTAATAGAAAATGTTTATATATTAAAAAAATTATTATATTTAACTTATAAATAATAAATTACATTTATTAAATTTAAATATAAGCTTTTCATTCAAAAAAAAATAATTGCATGTTAGAAAATTATAATATTTTTTTTCATAATATTATGAAGCACTAATAAATGAAAAATAAGATGTGATCATATGGATATAAGGAGCATTTCATATATAATATGAAAGAAAAAGCTACATCACACAACACACTCATAATACCCCTACACCTATTTATCTCATTTCCATTAACCGCATATGAAAACAAAAATAAGTAGTATCAAATGAAATCACACCCATGCTTAAGGCTTACTATGCTAAATCTATCTAAATTTCCTCCTCGAGCATCTTCAGCTAAAACTTTATACATATGCCTATCATTTTCTAAACTCTTAGTAAATCATGCATCCACTACAGTTTAAATTCAATGAAAGATTACAAAAATTACATCAAACTGAAGCAAATTTCTAATTAAAATAACTCAGGTTATTCTATCTTTCCGCACAAAAGCGGTGTTTCCCCTCGCAAAGATTCAAAACCCTCCATTACACCGACCTCGTCTTGTTCACTACAAATCCTAGCCTACACTTCACAAATTTAGTTGGCCGCAGTCGACAATCTCGACGGTCTTCGAGGTTTGGCCGCCTCTAGACCCGACCTCAATCTCGCGCACCACATCCATGCCTTCAATCACCTGCCCGAACACCACGTGCTTGCTGTCCAGCCACGACGTCGCCTCCGTACAAATAAAAAACTGCGGGCCGTTGGTGTTGGGACCGGCGTTCGCCATCGACAGAATTCCGGGGCCCGTATGTTTCTTCACAAATTTCTCATAGGCAAACTTGAGTAGAAATTTAAAGAGGTTCAAGTCCGTCGTGAGTACGCAGAAATTTAAAGGAAACTTGATCGTCAAGGAAATTCATTTATTCTAAATCTTAATAAATAAAAGATATTTACCCGTTTAAAAGGAAACTTGATGGTCAAGAAATCTCATTCATTCTCAAACATAATGAGAAACTAAGTGTGTCTTACGAAACACTTGGCTCTTGCCTGCGTTTTCCGAGAGTACCCAAAGTGGAGGCGTCACCCAAGTCGAAGAAGCCCAAGCAAGGGATGTCAGCTCCTCTAGCAAAAGAAAAGCAAGAAGAAGATGAACCAGGAGAAGCGGTTCCGAAACCAGGCAGCAGCCCAAAACCATCAAGAGAAGAACCCGCAAAAGCCAGCCTAGGGCGGCAGAATAATCATAATATCAATGATAATAATTTCCCTTCTATACCATACCCTCAAGGTAATAATTAATTATTGTTCTTGAAATCTGGTTTTATAAGCCCGGATTGTGTATCATGGAGGGACAAGCGAACCGGTTTTCATTCATATGATTGTTATTGTTAGATTTTTGGGAAAGCAGGAAAAAAAATGTTAAAACCATCACAAACATAGGAACCTGGTGGTTGTTGTGTATGTATTATTGATTGGTGTTGGATATTTATGCCTGTATATGTTTCAAATTCACAATCGTAGGAGGGAGTTCCGCCTCTCCTTCCCGCCGTTAGCCGGCCCGCCGCCACTAAGGGGGAATCTGGTGAATGGGATTCTAGATGCTAACCACCCTCTTCATTTTTTTCTTTTTCTTTGTCAAATATTGTTATTATTTTGGGGTTAAGGGTTGTGACTAATTAATTAAATGAGTTCAATGCAATGGTAACTAAGGACCCTCTTCATTTTTTCTCTTTCTTTGTCAAATATTGTTTTCATTTTTTTCTCTTTATCAAATATTATTATTATTTTAGGTTATTTATCGATTATTATTATTATTTTGGGTTCAAGGGTAGTGAATAATTGAATCAGTTCAATTCATGGGTCAACATTATTGTCATTGTCTCCTTTGGCACGAGCGTGCATAAGCTTCTGCACCTGCCCTAGGTAAAAAAATAATGGAATATAATGGTAAATTGCAATAGGTAAAAAAAACTAGCTCTCCATAGCCCTTACTATAAAAAACACTATACAAGAATAAAAAACCAAGGGCAAATACTAGATAAATATCTTTGAATACCTCTTCCTTTACAATTTTAATATGTATTTCTACAATTCCATTGACTACATGGCCAACAATAATACGTAAGATAGCCATGCACACCAATATTGATGGTTTAACAATGCTCATTGATTCCATTATTTCTTCCTTTAATTTGATCTTAAAATTTTGGTCAAAATCCACTTCCTCAGATTATTCTTTAGCATCTTCCTCAAAAGATTTTTTTGCAGCTTCTCCCTCTACTTTCCATAGGTAAGAAAATAATGACACCACTAATTCTCAAATATGTTCATTTTCAAGGATTCTCATTTTCTTGATATTATTTTCTAGTTCTTTAAGATCTGTCAATGATTTTCTTAATGAACTGCAAAATCAAAACAACTAATATTTTTCAAATTTTAGAACATGATAATTTCAAAGAGAAGACACTGACCATAAATAAATGATATATAAATCTAAGTACATGATCCTATCCAAGATGATAGTAATATATGCCTTGGTTGAGATATATTTTATAATGGGAAAAGTCTACTTTGCATGGTAGAAGCAAAACATAGGAAACAATTTAGCAATAACAAGACATAAAATGACCAGTTCACATAAAATTTGAAATATTATCTCTTCCAATATTAGTTATCATTTACTAATCCCATATTGTTAGTGATCTTCACAGAATCTAAATTTATTTTCTTCCACAAGATCTAACATCATACAGGTAAACTTCTCTCTTTTTGTTCTTTTCATATAATAGTCATGAACATTTTTTGTAACAACTTTAATGAATTAAATAGTTCTCAATATGTATGGATAGGCATTACAAAGTATTGTTACTATCATACAATACAAGGTTTCTCAACAAAGCCTAACATAACAACCAAGGACTTGCACTTCAATGGTTACTTCTAGATTGATAAAACTTTTGGTTCATGAAGTGCCCCATTAGAATTTTGATTCACAATTGTTATCTATGTGGGTCTTCTTCCATAGTATCACAATATTTTGGGGCATCACATGGTAATTTGCTTAATCTTAAGTATAAATTGGACTTTGCACCATGTAGATAATAAAAAATTAACTCCATTATTATTATTAATGTGCAATTTCTACTCACACATCCAACACATGGAAGGATGATATACATAGAGTACAATCCAAAAAAGTGATAGACCACATGGAAAGTAAATAAACTAATATTAAAATTACATCACCAAAACAACCATCATAATATAGAAGCATGAAATTTGTATGTGCCACACAACAAGCTAATAGCTTGTGATTAAGATACAAATATTTAAGACAAACACCCCCAATAGAAAATATGGACAAATGTCACTAAGAATCATTCATACTAGAGAAAGGGATATTTATTATAGAAGCCTAACATGAAAACCTACGGACTTCCACCGCATTGCTTACTTCCAATTGGTAAAACTTTGGTGTTTAGAATGCTCATAAATCTACCTTGACCAGCAATTGTTATAAATGTCAATTTGATATCCATTATACTAAAGAAAAGGAGTCAGAAAATTTTCAAGTAATTAAAGTTGCATACAAATAAATTCTATAGATTTTTGAAGGCTACACAAAATAGGGCAAATAATTTGAAATGACCACAACCCACCCCAAATATTTAAGCATTGAATTAAATCCATAGATATTATTCTTAGTACGATATATTATGCAAAATTCAAAGGGTCAATCTAGCCCAAAATCTATTCTCATAAATTTCTTATGCTTACCTAAAAATTAACATAGAACTATGGGAAGCCACCATCCACATGTACCTTGCATGATTTAAAGAAAATTAAAATTATAAACAAACATGTTTTGTCTAGACCCTAGAAGATCAACAATACTTTATAAAGTTATTTCAGATTCACAAATAAATCATATTGTTATTCGATCACAATAGCATCATGGGCATTAAAAAAATTTCTAAAAGGAAACTCCATTACGATTATTCTATAATTCACAAATCTCACCTTCATGCTCCTCAAACATAAAAAACATGGTTGGTTCATATCTACTTCCATGCAATACTACCAATTTCCCATGGAAGATCAACAATAGTTTACAAAATTATCTAAATTTCACAAGTAGCAACATATTTTTGTTGGATCACAAGAATGTCATGCATATTAAAAAGTTTCTTGAAATAAATCTCCATCATGGTCCTTCTATAGCTCACCAATCTAACCTTCATGATCTTCAAACATAAAAAAATATGGTTGAATCATATTTACTTCCATTTAGTATTATCAATTTCCTATAAATACTCCTTCATCATGTTATTATATAAAGACAAACTATGTTATAAAAACATTATTCTTGATCAATAGCATATTATTTTTCAAAAATTAAATGTGTCCAAGTGTTCTCCTAATGCTAATTACCAAAATACTCAATTTAAACTCTCATCATATTTTGATCATAGAAACAATTTCAAATCTAGGAAATAAACTCATATATAGAAGCTTATAATGTTTTCCATAAAAAGAGTCGACAAGAAAAATATCATTAACAAGATAATGCTACAATAAAAACATAGAAATGTGAAGGTTGATAATTTATTCAATAGGGTATTCTGTAAGTATGAAACATCACAATTTTGAATGTAAAACATGATTATTGCGCAATTGTCCCTAAAGAACTTTATTTAAAATATGTATGTATACTTTCTTTTCCATATCCTATAGCATAAGATCTTATGGTCAATATTATCCTTCCTAAATATAAGATTGGTCTGTCCAATCACAACATTTCAAACTACATATTTTTATATAAATGCCTTGTTTATTAACATCATATGGTCATATATGCATATCCTAGACTCAAATGGAACTTTATCTCCATCATCATGCTAATGGTTGTCAGGTAATGCTAATAAGAGATTTTTTTTTAAAATGTGAGCATTAATATGAATGTAATAAAATTTCTCCACAATGTTTCATACAAGAAAATACTCTACTTGGCCTAGAGGTACAACAAATGTAGGTATCCCATATAAATTGAGAGGTAATGAAGAATGAATGCAATAATAATCCTCAAAAATATAATTTAATGTGAATTGGACAAAGCCTTAGTTAAATCTCACTGTTGAAAATATGCATATATCATATATAAATTGAGAGGGTATGAAGGATGAATGTAATCACAATACCTAAGAATTCAATTAAATATTCGTTAATTGGGTTTCAAGCTTACTATTGAGGTCCAATTGACACTTCAAGCTTTCTTAGATGTAAGTTCTATTAAGAAATATAAACATCCTCAATGCTTAAGTTTAAAACTATATTATTACCTTTATTTTAGAATGCTTCTAGATATTATGTTCATCATAGGAAGTTTCAAGTGCAAAAAATAAGTGGTAATAAATTGGTTATAGGATTTGAACTACATGCAAGAGTCATATGTGATAATGAAATTAAAACAAATGATCTACTTTGATCTAGGGTAAAGTGATAATATTTTAAAATTAGGTTTATAAAAGTTAATATCATGGCACTTTGAAAGGAAATCTAAGAAAAATCAATGAAGGTGGTATTTTTCAAGATAATAAAGGTAAACTACTCCACTTGATCAGAATCATATGGAACTATAACTAATAACTATGCATAGGCTTGGGTATTTCTTATAGGGATTAAAATTTCAAGGAATAATGGATAGAAATATGTTTCAACTAAGGGAAATTCTTAAATTATCATTAATACTATCAACATCAATAGATGTGAAGATTAGATGAAAATAACATTTTTGCTAACATCCATAATTTATTGTTGGAGGCAATATCTTGGAAATGTGACCTTATTTATAAAGAAGGAAATTAGGTAGCAAATAATTTAACCAAACATGATATTTTTTGTATTGGTGAAATTTAAACTTTAGAAGGCAACTGACCAAGTGGAGGATTATTTTTAAAGTGAAGTGCCCCATTAGAATTTTGATTCACAATTATTATCTATGTGGGTATTCTTCCATAGTATCACAATATTTTGGGGCATCACATGGTAATTTGCTTAATCTTAAGTATAAATTGGACTTTGCACCATGTAGATAATAAAAAATTAACTCCATTATTATTATTAATGTGCAATTTCTACTCACACATCCAACACATGGAAGGATGATATACATAGAGTACAATCCAAAAAAGTGATAGACCACATGGAAAGTAAGTAAACTAAAATTAAAATTACATCACCAAAACAACCATCATAAGATAGAAGCATGAAATTTGTATGTGCCACACAACAAGCTAATAACTTATGATTAAGATACAAATATTTAAGACAACCACCCCCAATAGAAAAGATGGACAAATGTCACTAAGAATCATTCATACTAGAGAAAGGGATATTTCTTATAGAAGCCTAACATGACAACCTAAGGACTTCCACCCCATTGCTTACTTCCAATTGGTAAAACTTTGGTGTTTAGAATGCTCATAAATCTACCTTGACCAGCAATTGTTATAAATGTCAATTTGATATCCATTATACTAAAGAAAAGGAGTCAGAAAATTTTCAAGTAATTAAAGTTGCATACCAATAAATTCTATAGATTTTTGAAGGCTACGCAAAATAGGGCAAATAATTTGAAATGACCACAAACCACCCCAAATATTTAAGCATTAAATTAAATCTATAGAAATTATTTTTAGTACGATATATTATGCAAAATTCAAAGGGTCAATCTAGCCCAAAATCTATTCTCATAAATTTCTTATGCTTACCTAAAAATTAACATAGAACTATGAGAAGCCACCATCCACATGTACCTTGCATGATTTAAATAAAATTAAAATTATAAACAAACATGTTTTCTCTGGACCCTAGAAGATCAAAAATACTTTATAAAGTTATTTCAGATACACAAATAAATCATATTGTTATTCAATCACAAGAGCGTCATGGGCATTAAAAAAATTTCTAGAAGGAAACTCCATTACAATTATTCTATAGTTCACAAATCTCACCTTCATGCTCCTCAAACATAAAAAACATTGTTGGTTCATATTTGCTTCCATGCAATACTACCAATTTCCCATGGAAGATCAATAATATTTTACAAATTTATCTAAATTTCACAAGTAACAACATATTTTTGTTGGATCACAAGAATGTCATGTATATTAAAAAGTTTCTTGAAATAAATCTGCATTATGGTCCTTCTATAGCTCACCAATCTAACCTTCATGATCTTCAAACATAAAAAAATATGGTTGAATCATATTTACTTCCATTTAGTATTATCAATTTCCTATAAATATTCCTTCATCATGTTATTATATAAATACAAACTATGTTATAAAAACATTATTCTTGATCAATAGCATATTATTTTTCAAAACTCAAATGTGTCCAAGTGTTCTCCTAAAGCTAATTACAAAAATACTCAATTTTATCTCTCATCATATTTTGATCATAGAAAAAATTTCAAATCTACGTAATAAACTCATATATAGAATCTTATAATGTTTTCCATAAAAAGAGTAGACAAGAAAAATATCATGAACAAGATAATGCTACAATAAAAACATAGAAATGTGAAGGTTGATAATTTATTCAATAGGGTGTTCTGTAAGTATGAAACATCACAATTTTGAAGGTAAAACATGATTGTTGGGAAATTGTCCCTAAAGCACATTCTTTCAAATATGTATTTATACTATCTTTTCCATATACTATAGCATAAGATCTTATGGTCAATATTATCCATACTAAATATAAGATTGGTTTGTCTAATCACAACATTTCAAACTACATATTTTTATATAAATACCTTGTTTATTAACATCATATGGTCATATATGCATATCCTAGACTCAAATGGAACTTTATCTCCATAATCATGCTAATGGTTGTCAGGTAATGCTAATAAGAGATTTATTTTGGTTACAATGTGAGCATTAATATGAATATAATAAAATTTCTCCACAATGTTTCATACAAGAAAATATTCTACTTGGCCTAGAGATCAAAAAAATGTAGGTATCCCATATAAATTGAGAGGCAATGAAGAATGAATGCAATAATAATCCTCAAAAATATAATTTAATGTGAAGTGGACAAAGCCTTAGTTAAATCTCACTGTTGAAAATATGTAGATATCATATATAAATTGAGAGGTTATGAAGGATGAATGTAATCACAATACCTAAGAATTCAATTCAATATTCATTAATTGGGTTTCAAGCTTACTATTGAGGTCCAATTGACACTTCAAGCTTTCTTGGATGTAAGTTCTATTAAGGAATATAAACATCCTCAATGCTTAAGTTTAAAACTATATTATTACCTTTATTGTAGAATGCTTATAGATATTATGTTCATCATAGGAAGTTTCAAGTGTAAAAAATTGAAAGCATGAGATTCCAGGCGAAGGAAACACTAATTGCGATACAACCAAAATCAAATGCGCTTAAGTCCTAGAAACGTAAAGTGCATGAAATGGAAAAGAAACGCATTGGAAGAGACACAAGCAAATGGAGAAAACACAGCCCTTTCATTAATATCCCTTGATCTCTCTTACAATGACGTCTCCTCCCTTTTCGGGGGCTAGGAGCGTTAAAAGAATTCGATTACAATCACTCAATGTTCCTCTTTCCGCGTGCCCACGATTGCAATGGGCGGGCCAAGATGATGCCGCCGCTGATGTCGATGAGTTCTTCACCTCCGCTGCTTCTCCTGCGAACAAAGAAACAACCAAGATGTCAGTAGCACCTCGCTGCAAGTGAAAAGTGTTCGTTCTTCTAAAATCATCAAAAGATGCATGCAAACATTTATCTAAAACAAGTAAACAAAATGATTCTAAACAGCCTCAAAACTTGCCATAAGACAGAAAATGTTACCAACGATGCCATTGCCACCGAGACAATCGGCCAATCTGCTTTCAACCGGAAATCGTCCCCTGGTAGGACGATTTTCCGATCGTAAATCGTCCCTCGGGTGGGACGATTTCTTCCGTGTTGGGGAAGCCGAACCGACACGCTCCAATGTCGACTCCCGAGGTCTCCAAAACACCTCGCAGACAGAGGGGTTATGTAATTGGGGCCATTTTGGGACGACCCAGATGGTCGGATTCTCCCAATTTGGCCTCTACCCTCGGGAATTTGATATCGCCTCCTGCAAGTTAGTGAAACTACAAAACGACACAAAACATACTAGAATCTGATCAAAGGTTACGAAATTGCAGCTATGAATTCACCAAACAGAAAACACAATATGCAGCATGAGAAAATAAACTAGAATGCTTCTAAAATAAAACTTAAGAAAAGTGCGGGGATGCCCAAGTGGGCCTCCCACCGTTGGCACTTGATTCCGACGCCAATCCACTAGGGATGGGCCCAAAACCTCTTAGGATTGGGGGGTCGGCGAATTGGTTGGTTCAGGTGTCCATGTGTTGGATTTAGGTCAGATTCAAGCTTCCAAAAGCCACCCAACAACCTCCCTTGCAAAAGAGATTGGTGGATGTGGGAAGGTGAACCAAAAGGGATGCAAGTGGGTCTTCAACTCGGCAAAGCACTTCGTTGCTTGAAAACTCCTTCAACCTCGTATATTTTGGGTGAGAAAAGTCCCACCTTTTATAGACCCAAGGGGTCTCTTTTGGGAGGGAAGCACAAATGCCATGTGTTGGTCATAGGCGCCATGTGGCAATCTTGTCTTCCCATGAGGGAGGGGAGTCCTCCATTGACTTGGGCTTTCATAATCGCCTCTTGTGACAGTCCTCAAACGGCCCTATTTGTCCACTTACACACGCGTGCGAGGCAGGAGACATCAACTGACTGTTCTGGGCTGCCACTTGGCCTCATTTGTCTTTTTGCCCGTTAAACTTGGAAATCGTCCCACCTAGAGACGATTTCAGAAATCGTCCCTGGGTGAGACGATTTCAAGTTAGCAATCGTCCCTGGGTGAGACGATTACTAGGCAAAGTGTCTAAGTGTGCCAAATTGCTTCTTGACCTCACAAAATTGCTATGAAAGTGGTTAAGACCACCGCTTGACCTCTCGAGGGCTGCCCCCGGGGGCTGTGTTTGTCAAAGCGATCGTTGTTTGCAGTCACATAATCGGATTGGTGCTGTTTTGGTGTCTACAGATGCCCCTTTTTGGGAAGCGCCGCAGGTGACGCAGTGCTTGAGCAAAAAATAGATAACCAAAGCACTAATGATTAGGGTTTCTTGGTAACCTAACCAACTTTTGATGCCCCAAGTATGGAAAGGGCATGCATTCTTGAATCCTTGCTTCTGACGAGCTAAGGAATTTGATTTCAAGTATTAACCTATTTTGGTGAGGTGTGACTTGAACTTAGACATTGATCAATCATGAACGAGCAAAGGGCATTTTTATCCTCGGGGGGAACCTTGTGTTCATGATTCACGAAATGCCAAGTGTTTGATTGATTTGATTGTTGCTTGTTTATTGCCCCAAGCAGGAGCGTGATTGTCTTTGTCAATGATTCTTTGAATGCATGTCGTTTTCCTTAATTGGGTGTGTGATTGTTGGTTGGTGACTAAGTGTGACTACCCCCTCAAGCGACGAATCGATGAGGGAATGACCTTCCGTGAGAGAAGCGACGAGTCGCTTGACCCAAGATGACTTGTGCAAGGGTGCCTTTAGAGGGTTTACCGTTAAGCGTGTGCAATTTTTCCAACATTTGGACCTATTTTTGGTGGGTGTTAACCCTTTTGGTGATGTCGTAATGAGGTGAAATCATCGAAAATCTAACTTCCCGTGGAGCGGTCCGGCTATTGTAGCCTTCTTGGGGAAGTAGGAGAGCGATAATTTGGACCTCGACATCGATTTTCTTTGCCCAGAGTTTAAGTGGAAGAGCACTTGTGTCCGACAATGTTTTTTTTTTTGTTGTCTGTTTTTGTTGAATTTTTTTATTGTTTTTGTTGTTTTTTGTGACGCATGTGGGGATAAAATTGTTGTAATCTTCTTCCCGTGGAGCGGTCCGGCTATGGTAGCCTTCTTGGGGAGTGAGATAGCGACAATATATGACCCCAACGTCTATTTTGATTGCCTTGGATTGCGAGTGTAACAACATTCTATTAGGCAACTTTATTTGTTGTTTTTAGTGCATTTTTGTTGATTTTTTGATGTTTTGACTTTTCTGGCTGGAAATCGTCCCTGGGTGGGACGAGCGCTGACCAGAGCGCTCGTCCCAGCCAAGGACGATTTCCAGTTGGTAGGCTTATTTAAGGCCCAAAACTTGGATTTGGGCTCATTTGTGTCATTTTTTTTCTTGCGATTTGGGAGCTCTGGGAGGAGGAGGTAATTCTGAGCGAAGCGCTGCGGAATTCTCTCCATCATCATGAGTGCACAAACTGGTTCGAGCGGCGGAGCGGAGGCGAAACCCGTAAGTGCATTTTTTTTTTTTTTGTAATTATCAGTTAAGGTTAGGAACCCTAAATCTGAAAAATTAGTTTTGAATTTTTGTGTGTTATTGTTTTGCAGGTTAGGAGCCGGTACCATGTACCTGCCGCATTCGCTGAGGCGCGGTCGGCGTTGACTGATGTTTATTGGCAGTGGCTTGATGCCCTTGGGCTCAAGCAGGTGGCTCGACTGGAGCCTATGGTCCCGGATCAGGCCTATCTGATGGCCCTGATCAAAGTTTGGGATCCGCGGACCAACACTTTCCATCTTCCGACAGGGGAGATGACTGTGACACTGGAGGACGTTTATCGGTTGCTTCGGATTCTCGATAGATGGATCGCCCATTAGGACATCGCCGCGTGATCAGCGGACTGCTGTACTGACGAGATGTTTTGGGCATGCGGAGCGGCTGGGTGTAACGAACCTAGTGGAGACAACCGAGGTGGACTGTCAGGCTAGCGGGATTTTTGTTAGCTGGTGGCAGGAGAGGGGGGTGTTAGGAGTGAGGCACGCATTCTTGATGGGCCTCATTTCTAACATGCTTCTACCTGATTCGTCAGGCAGGAGGTTCCCGTGGAACCTGCTGGAGTTGGTATGGCAATTGGTAGAGTGCCCGATAGAGGCACCGTTGATTTATGGATGGGGACAGACATTGTTGGCACAGCTCTACGGGGAGTCGTACGGCGTCCGCTGTCGGCAGCGGAAGGGGGTGAGTTGCAGTTATCTTCTTCAATGCTCGGGTTGGCAAGACATAGCAGTGGAGAGGCCGACCGGGTTACCGTGGATGACTCGGGCGGTGATGGATGACGAGGAGATTGGCTATGCAGCTTTGTGGCGGCGGTCTACGGAGCAGGGGCAGAGTCGGCGATGGGCGGTGTTGTACAGCACTATACTGATGCCTTCTCTCTGCTCACTCCAGGGGAGGTGGTTTGGCATCCTTATCGGGACTGTCCAGTCTGGCCGGAGGCTGGAGAGTGGCTCCGACGGGTACGCAAGGAGCGGTGGTTGACTGGGCGGCACGGGACGGAGCATGAGTTCTTTCCGTACCGTCGGGTTACACGACAGTTTGGGGTGCGCCAGGGGTTGCCTGGTGAGCCCGTGGTCTATCGACGGTGGGGAGATGAGAGGGATCTGGAGCCACCGGTCACCGCGCCATTGGGCGAGGAGTCCGATGCAGTGATTGAGGTCCCGGATGTGGATGACATCGGGACTACCACTGAGTATGACTCGTGGTGGGTACTGCGGCGCCGGAGAGGAGAGGGGCCACCGGGAGGCACGGAGGCGGCAGTGGAGGATGCTGAGGCAGCAGGGGGTGATTGGGGGGTCCGTTGGATGATGCGGACATGGTGGATGTGGGAGATGAGGATGTGGACTTGGGTGTTCCGGAGCAACCGGACATGCAGGATGTGGAGGAGCAAGTGGGAGCCTGAGCAGAGCCATCGTCCCCGCGAGTCCTATGCGTCCGACAGATACAGAGGAGGTGGGGTCGGATGTAGGCATTGAGATTGCGTGACTGACAGAGCTGCTGTGGATGCGGGATCTGGAGTTGGGGGATGCGAGGCGATAGGAGAGGGATCTTCTGCGGGCTCAGTTGGCAGAGCGGGATAGAGTTTTGGTGCAGCGCGATGATGCATTGTCTATTTATCATCGGCGAGAGGCAGAGTGGTGTCTGTACCGGATAGACTTGGAGAGGGAGGTCATCCGCCTTGGTGGGCGGCTACCTGAGCCTTCGGTCGGTGGATCTTCACGGTGGACAAGGGATAGTCTGACTGAGCAGTCAGCATCATCTCGTCGCAGGCGGTTAGATGAGGGGGGTGGTAGCAGGCATGATGCGGGGGCTAGTAGTAGCCGCCCTGCAGGGTCCCGTAGGACCCACACCACGGGGGGTAGTTCCCGTCGCACCGATCCTGCGTGATCATGGTGGTCGACGCCTTAGGTTGGGTTTTTGGATATGATTGCGGGGTCTGAGGACCGGTTTTGTAGCCTGCGGGCATCTTTTTGACGATATATATATATATATATCGATTTTATTTTGGTTTTGTACATGTGATGATGTGATTTTTGTTATGCATGTTTATTCATTTTGATGAATGCAGATGTTATGATGAATGCAAATGTTTTAGATGTCTATGTGATATGCGAAGTGAAATGGATGAATGATATTTGTGGTGATTGCAATGTAGGCTGTTTAAGAAGCTCTTTATTTACATGGTTTTTCTATTTTTGTATTTTCTGATGGTATCATAAGGATGATAAGTAGCGCAGATGGTTTTGGAATGAATGTAAGGTTTTCTCGAGATTCAATCAGTTTTAACTCACCATCCATGACTGTACTTTATCTTACAAGACTTTTTGACCAAGGTATGAATCGGACTTGTTTTTGACCCAGTTATTTTTCACATCCCTGTGTGTGCAATTGAGTTCATTTAGTGGTATTTGTTAGGATACCGCCAGTTCCAGATGGGCTTTCAACCGAACTTGTACTGAGGATCACCTAATTAGCTCCACGAATTCCTTTGTTGTATGTACTAAGATTAATCTGCGATGTAATCCAGGATGCCATAAGCTAGCTCATCCACATGCAAACATTGATCTGTACGCAAGTTAATGTGACAGTATATATCGTCATGCGGGAGGTTTACTTCATTACCGATAGGCTATCAACCAAATTGGTACTAAAGCTTGCCTTATGACCTATAGAATGCTCAGAGTTCCAGGGATTCAAGGTCAACTCCCTTCTTTTCTTCAATTGTATTGGGATACTTGCTCATTGTAGTGATGAGATCACCGTTTATTTTGATTTGTTTTTCTTTCGAGCAAGGGATTGGGGTCATGGAGTGACGAAAATCACCGTTGTTTGTGCCTTTTGATGTGTGCACTGTAGTTTGTCAAATTTGGAGTTTTGACATTTTGCAACTTTTTTGTGTTTTGCAACTATTGAGAACTTTAGGGATTCTTAGGGAATTGGGTAGGGAGGATGCTTGTCCTTTTGCCAACTCTCAGCATTCTAGGGGTCATTCGCACAGGGGGATGAGCAAGATAACCGTTTCGCTTGTGGTGACCTAGATTATTTTGCAGTGTTTCGTCTCGTTCACACAATTTGGGAATTTTTAGTGTTTTGATTTGTGTTGGGATGTTACGTAACATGGTGTATTTCAAGTATGACTCTACCTTCGTAAAATCTGCTCGACTTGATACGCTACATGGCTAAAGAGGAAAATGATGACCGAATCACCGAAACTCTTGGTACATTCCTAGACCACCGACCGTAGTGTGGTAAAAGTTATGCATGGTGTTTTTGTTGTTTTTGTAACATGAGACAATGCGGAACAAGATGGACTATCGTAGCTATTGCAGCCTATGGTCCTTTGACCCGTATGACTACAAATATGCAATGTATGGATGCAATGCTTAATGCAACTATGTATTTTTGTAATTTTGATGGATTGTTTTTGGTGAAGTTGAAGATGAGGTGCGAGAATATGAATTTTATGATGAATTTGAGTATGCCTAGAATTGAGATGCAAATCTTTGTTGTTTTTGATGATTTTTTGTTTTGTTTTTTTTTTTATTTTTGACCAAGCGATTGCGATAATCGTTGGAGCTTTTTGGGTTTGACCAAGTGATTGCGATAATCCTTGGAGCTTTTGGGGTGACCAAGTGATTGCGATAATCCTTGGAGCTTTTTTGGGTGACCAAGAGATTGCGATAATCCTTGGAGCTTTTTGGATTGACCAAGAGATTGCGATAATCCTTGGAGCTTTTTGGATTGACCAAGAGATTGCGATAATCCTTGGAGCTTTTTGGATTGACCAAGAGATTGCGATAATCCTTGGAGCTTTTTGGGTGACCAAGAGATTGCGATAATCCTTGGAGCTTTTTGGGTGACCAAGAGATTGCGATAATCCTTGGAGCTTTTTGGATTGACCAAGAGATTGCGATAATCCTTGAGCTTTTTGGGTGACCAAGAGATTGCGATAATCCTTGGAGCTTTTTGGTGACCAAGAGATTGCGATAATCCTTGGAGCTTTTTGGGTGACCAAGAGATTGCGATAATCCTTGGAGCTTTTTGGTGACCAAGAGATTGCGATAATCCTTGGAGCTTTTTGGGTGACCAAGAGATTGCGATAATCCTTGGAGCTTTTTTTGGGTGACCAAGAGATTACGATAATCCTTGGAGCATTTTTTTTTTTTTTGGATATGGCTTTCTTAGATATGAAATGGTCGCAAATGACTGATATTCAAGGGTTCTGTTTCCTTGATACCGTCAAGAGAAGCTAGTCAGTACGTCCCGGGTCCTATTTTGCTATCAATGACATAAGGACCTAACCAATTTGCCATGAATTTGTCCCTCATATGGGACGGCAAATTAGAGTTTTGTTGGTTTTCCTTCATAACCAAATCACCAACCCGAAAGTCTCTTAGGTGAACTTTCATGTTGTAAGCTTTCTTAAGCCGCTCTTGATAGATACGTAAGTGCTCGAGAGCATTAACGCGTCGTTCGTCAAGCAACGTAAGTTGGTCCAATCGGGCTTGCCACGCAGTGTTATCATCGATGAACTCCTGCATTGATATGCGTAGGGAAGGAATTTCCAACTCGAGAGGCATTACTGCCTCTGAGCCATACACTAGTGAAAACGGAGTTGCCCTAGTGGGCGTCCGAATGCTAGTGCGATAAGCCCAAAGGGCAAGTGGGATTTGTATGTGCCAATCCTTATGACTGTCTGTGACGGTCTTTTTAAGGATGGCGACTAGCATTTTGTTTGACGCCTCTGCTTGCCCATTTGCTTGCGGATAATAGGGTGTTGAAAAGTCGTGCTGAATTTTGTACTTTGTGGTTAAAGCACGCACGTCTTTGTTCTTGAATGATGGCCCATTATCCGAGATTATTTTGGATGGAATACCAAAATGACATATGATGTGATGCAAGATGAACTCCGCAATACGGGGTCCTTTCGTTGAGGTTAACGGAATTGCTTCCACCCATTTGGTAAAATATTCTGTGGCCGTTATGATAAACGTGTGACGGCCTGACGATGCAGGGGAGATCTTTTCGATTAGATCGAGGCCCCACTACAAAAATGGCCAAGCAGACTGGACTGTCTGTAGGGCCTGGGAAGGTGCGTGCATTAAATTGGCATGATGTTGACATTTCACGCACCTCTTGACATACGCGCAACAATCTCGCTCTAAAGATGGCCAATAATAGCCCATGCGAAGAATGCGCTTTGCAATGGCCATACCACTGAAGTGGCCGCCACATGTACCGTCATGCGCTTGGGCGACTGCCCAAGTGGACTCTTGCTGGTCCAAGCAACGAAGAAGAATTCCGTCATAGCTGCGATGATACAAAATGTCTCCTATCAAGACATATTTTGCCGCTTTCGTTTGAATGTTCGTTTTGCGGCATGCGTCAATCCAAAGGGTAGATTACCTAACTTGAGGTAGTCTCTTATGGGTAAATACCAGTCTGTTGATCGGATACCTCGATAGTTTGAACAACCAATCCCTTTTGGAGTTCTTCCCTAACAAATGCTGATTGGGATAGAACTTGTAAGAATAGCATTGTGTTGCTATTAATGGGAGTGGGGGAAAACAAAGACCCCCAGTTGGCACGTTTCAGACGATCTCGGATTCGAAAGAACTTATCCGAGGATGGTTCGATCCGGATCATGTGGACTCCCGGCGTGAAGTCCGAGCTTGCACGCTCCATCGCGGGTTGCGATAAGGTTTTGACTTGAATGGTTGTTATATCACCGGAAAGGTCTTACGGGATTAGTGACCCCAAGGAGGCCATTGTGTCCGCAAAATGATTCGATGATCGAGGGAGTGCCTCGATGTCATACCACTCAAGTTTTGCCAGGAATTTGTCCACGAGGGCTTTATAGGCCTTCGGAACTGGGCATTTGCATTGATATACCCCTTTGACTTGATTGATGATTAACAACGAATCACCAAAGATGTTCAGTCTTTTGATGTTCATGGCGATTGTTGTTTGAAGACCTAGGAGCAAGGCTTCATATTCTGCATTATTGTTGGTGCAATCGGAAGTTTAATTTAAATGACAGGGGCATTGGAGTGCCCCCGCGGTGTGAAGAATACAATTCCTGCGCCACCACCTTGCTCGCATTTAGAACCATCGAAAAATAAGGTTATGTCGGCCCGAGACTCAGTGCTCATCGTAACCGGCGATTCTCGAGACATGGAAGACCCCATCATCGGGTAGTTCTATGACCGGAGGCTGATCGTCTTCAAGAGGAGCCTCCGCTAGTTGATCGGCTATGACTTGTCCTTTTATAGATTTTTGCCCAATAAACTCAATGTCAAATTCCGTCAACAACATGATCCATTTCGCCGTGCGACTACTATGATAAGTACGACTCATCATGTATCGCAATGGATTCTCCTTAGACACAACATACGTAGTGTTGCTCAGCATGTAGTGGCGTAGCCTTTTGGTAGCAAACACCACCGCCAGCGGAGTTTCTCAACGTATGCATAGTTAAGTTCGGAATCGACTGTGGTGCGGCTAAGATAGTAAGTAGCCTGTTCTTTGTGAAGTTCATTCTTCCGGGCTAGCATGGCGCCCAGTGCCACCTCGCAGGCCGAGATGTATAAGTAGAACGGCACACCTGGTCTAGGTGGTGCCAATACTGGTGGCGAAGCCAAGTATTGTTTGATTTCGTCAAAGGCTGACTGGCACTCGTCATCCCAATGAAATGTGACCCCCTTGTGCAATAATTTGTTCATTGGTCGGCATTTGTCAGATAATTGCGCTATGAAGCGTTTAATCGACGTGACCTTTCCTTGCAGACTTCTGAGCTGCTTGATAGTGGTTGGGGGAGCCATTTCAAGGATTGCCTTGACTTTGTTTGGGTCCACTTCGATGCCTCGTTTTGAGACTATAAAACCCAAGAGTTTTCCAGATGTGACGCCGAACACGCACTTCTTGGGATTCAGTCCGACCTTATGCTCTATGAGGCGATCGAGAATCTTGCTTAAGTCACCGAGATGATCTGAGCGCAAGAGAGACTTGGCTAACAAATCATCCATGTAATCTTCCAAAGTTTTGTGCATGTAATCATGGAAGATATAAGTCATAGCACGTTGGTATGTAGCGCCAAAGTTTTTAAGGCCAAAAGGCATGACCTTATAGCAAAATGTCCCCCAAGGCGTTGTGAATGCCGTTTTGAGTTGGTCTTCAGGATTGATACGAATTTGATTGTATCCTGAGAAACCGTCCATTAGGGAGAGCATTTCGTGACCTATTGTAGCGTCTACCAATGCGTCGATGCTTGGCAAGGGAAAATCATCCTTAGGACTCGCTTTGTTTAGGTCTCGAAAGTCGGTGCATATGCGAATCCTCCCGTCGGGCTTCTTGACGGGAACCATGTTGGACAACCATGGCGGATAATCCACGCAGATGACAAATTGTGCATCCAACAGCTTTTGCAATTCGTCTTTGACCATCAAGGCCACTGTTGGGTGCATCTTTCTTAGTTTTTGCTTTACAGTGCTTGATTGTCGGATCAAGCGTTAAATTGTGCATGACTAGATGCGGGTCTAGTCCCGGCATATCCTTGTACGACCATGCAAAAACCTCCTTCTTTTCTTTAAGAAGGGCAATGTAATCGGCTTGCTCTTCGGGGGAAAGGCTTACCCCCGACTTGAGAATCCGTGGATTCATTGGATCTCGTGCCGATGTCCACGTCGGTCGTCTCCTCGACCGACATGTGGGATCCGTCCTCCAACTGATGTGGAGTTGGGATTAAATGGATATCATCAACTGAGTTAAGATCTGCGTTTGGAACCTCGGGTCCCTCTTCAGCTTGAAAATATCCCGAGTTGTCCTTGGGGTAAAATGAAGCATTTCACCGAAAGGCCAAGCACTCGATGGTGACAATGGTGAATTGACGCGATCCCAGTCGATGGCATCCATGTCTAGATGCAATGACCGTGATGGATCGGTCGGATTGCGGATGGGTGCGGTCAAATCAATGGAGATCATGTGGATGGAATGAATTTGGTCTCCGTAACCGCGGGTGTGATAACTTGTTTCTTCTAGATGCTCCCTATACTCTGGATCTGGCTCTACGGGAACAGGCACGAATGGATCCTCCCTAGGTGCAAATTTTGTGAAAAGGAGGGCGGGGTCTTCCCTCGGCACTACTGTCATGATGGGATCTCGAGGTGGACGATGCTCATCTTGAATTTGGAGCCATGGATCCAACACTTGGTCCCACCTCGCTGGGTCTACATGCCATTCATGCCCCAACAGTATGCCCATCTGTCCCATTAGATCTTCATGAGTTAGAGCGCGGTGATGTCGTCGCGCATGTCTGAGATAGTCCATTTCAGTTTCATCTTCTGAATCGCTTTCATAGATCCAAAATTGTTCATCCTCTTCAGCATCTGTTGCTTGCGACGTTGAGGACTCTTCTTGTTCCAGAGAATTAATCTGGTCCCATTGCGATTGTTCCACTCTTGGTGGAGGGACCCCGATTCTCTTGGTACTCGTATTGTTTCATCCGGAACCTCTAAGGGGAACAGACTTCGGAAAGATGTCCGACGAGCCATTGATGTTCTCTTTGAGGATTACTATCCGAACTTTCACCTCTCTCTAGCAAAGGAGAGGGATTACTGCTATTTCTAGGGGTGTTTGTTGACCATGGGAGGTAGTCTCCCAATGTGTATTCTGTATTTGGATTGGCATACGGGTCTTGTGCCAATCCCCCCTTGTTGCCTATTTCTAGGCCTTGCATATTTTCAACCAAGATGTCTAATGGCAGGGGATGGTTGAACCCTACCCCTGACTTGTCATATGGCATCTGATATCTTGGTTGGCAAAGGATCCGCATCCCTTGCTCATATCTGCCTAGCTCGTATCCATGCCAATTGCATTGGCCTAGATATTTTAGGGCAAATTCTGGGTTTGACAGATAATTGATGTTTTCAACAAAAGGTTCTTCGTCTGTTTCCTTTTGTTGGCATGGTTCAAGACCATGATCAAGGCCCCCATACACAAAATTTGTCTGGTTCGGTGGGTAGCCTAGAGGAACAATTGTCCCTATGGGAAGGCGAGGTCTTCCCATGTCCTGTACTGACTCCAATGTGGGGGTTGCCACAATGTTTTGCACTAAGTACTCCCCCAGGCCCGTACTGGCCATTTCAACAGTGATTGTTGATGATTGGGTGGGAGGAAACGGTAGTCCTTCCTGAGTCCATTCCATGTTTGGTTGTTCAGGAGTCTTGGTTTCTGTTGTGTTGGGTGTTTCCTCTGTTGATATCGTTGAGATTGTGGGCAACCTTTCTTCCTAGAGGCTTAACCTCTTCCATGATTTGTTTTCCCTTGTCCTTCTGTTGGGCCATGATAGGTGGCGTTGATGATGAAGGAGCAGGTGATGAAGTCTCACCTGGCTGGGATTTTGCCTTGTTGGCCACCAGTGGTGCTTGCGGTATTGGACCCTGTTTAGATGGATTTAATTGGAAATCCAAATGCGTTGAAGGGAGGGTCGATTGAGGTATGAATTGTACCGCATTGCAATACTTGAAGGGCTCTAAGTCCATTGGGACTACATGTATTTCCCCTTCATAAGCATACTTTAAGCACTGGTGGGCGATCGAAGGGACACACTTCATGTCCCTGATCCAAGGCCGCCCTAGCAAGTATATTATAAGCCATTTCACCTTCCAAAGACATGGCACAGTGTAGGTATTGACTTTTGTCCTACCTGGATCGGCAGAACGACTGTGCCGACTGTCGAGCATATTGCATCATTAAAAGCTCAAAGTGTGTACGTGGAGGCTGTGATGTGAGAGGCTGGCAGCTTCAAATGCTTTAAGGCTGCAGTGGTTATGATGTTACTGGACGAGCCAGTATCTATCAGCACTCTCTTGTACGGAATCCCGTTGACCCGCGCGATAACGTGCAGGGGTGGATCTGCCATGTCATTTGATATCATTTTGACCTCATCTTCTCTGAATGTGATGACCGGCTCCGTACATTGTTTCACATGTCCCACGAAGGCGTTGAAAGAATTTGCCTCGTGGGGTTGTAATTCAATGGCTTTTAAAATGTCCATAAGAGCTTCTCTATGGGGAGCTGATTGTTGAATAAGCTCGTAGATGGACAACCTAGCCGACGTGGTCCGCAAACTCTGCGTGAGTTTGGTTCGTATCGTGACCTCAGGTCTAGGCGGAGGTAACTGCGTTGGGCGTTGTTGAGGATGCGATGTTGCCGGAACTTCCCTCGTAGCTACCTCAGGGGCAGCTGTCGGGTACCTTCTGTTCCTTGTTACTATGCTAATCATTCCCACAAATCCCTATGTGGGAAGATCTTGTCGCACCTCGTTAATCTGGAGTGGTTTTGTCTGTGCCTCGTGGGCTGGCAAGGGGTCCTTGAATACCCCCATTTGTTGGTTGTTTGGTGCGATGGGGTTGTCCACAACCAATGTTCTCTTGTCGATCAAATCCTGGACTAGGTCTTTGAATTTCCAAAGCACCCATTCAAGTCATGTCCTCTCGCGCCTATGGAATCTACAATACAATTCCTCTCTGTACCCCCTAGGCTTGGGAATGTTAGGGTCTATAATTTGGATTTTCGGCAGAGTGACTAAATTTGCCGCTGACAAGCGGTCAAATAAGGAGTCCCTAGACTCCGCATATGGGGTGAAATTTTGCCTAGGGCGACGCGGGTAATTCTGCTCCTGTCTTCTATTATCTCTTTCATAAGCAGGAGGCACTTGCCTGGTAGTTAGCCTTTTGAGGCTGCGTTTCTTGCACAGGCACGGGAACATTTATCGCAACTTGGTTGACTGCAGCGTGTTGTGGTTGCGTTGTCCCAGTTTTAGTGGTTTTATTCCACTCTTTCTTCTTAGGCTTGGCAATTGCGCCTTCGCCTATCTTAATCTCTTCTATGACTCTGGCTTGCGCCAAAGCTTCTTCTAAGCTGTCGTATTGTCGCAGCAACAATAGACCAGAGATTGATTTTAAGCAACTTTTTGCGAACATCTGCATGAGATCGTACATAGGAGGACGGTAGGGTAACCTAGAAAGCAAAGCTCTCCATCGATTCCCGTACGCTGCCATTGTTTCCTCTTCAAATTGCTTGAGGCTCGCTAAATCACTTAGTGATGCCTTCTTCCTTGTGTTGAAGGCAAAGCGTTCAAGAAACGCGTCTACTAATTGATCTAAATTGCTTATGCTGTGTTTGGGCAGTTGTGTGAACCAATCCGAGGTAGGGCCTACGAATGTGGTTATGAATGTTCTAAGCAACAATGCGTCATTATCTTGGATGCCGAAGCATTGGCTTAGAAATCGTGTAACGTGTTCCTGTGCGTCCTCTTCACCTTTAAAAACTGCCAATTGAGGCAACTTGAAGTGTTCGGGGTAAAGAGGTGTAGGCACTGAGGGATGCACCGGATTACTACGGAGTAGACGTAATGTGGGTTTTTGATGCCCAGCAGCTTTTGTCTCCATAGACTCCAAACGCTCCAATAGCGCTTGGTATGCATCGGAAGATTTTATTTCTTCCTCTCTTGTTCGCTCTTGTTGCAAGTTACGGTAAACTGGAGGCCTATGGAGGGGTGGCCGAATGGCATCCCTCCCCGCCTTGATGGGGAGTTTCAACATATTCCTCTTCCGGTTCATACTCCTCGTAAAATTCTTGAGGAGTCTCTCGGGCGAAACCTATGACCCTGATCAAGCTCTTGCTTAAGGTACCCATCATTGTTTCGGGGAGTTGCCTCCCTCTCGAATCTATGAGGTCTTGGAGGCAGAGCTTGACGAGGTCGTGGAGACCTGTCCTGCACCAACGGATTACGCCTCTCATACTATTCAGCTCTTTGGATGCGAGGGGTTGGCCCCCTCTCAGGTATTTCATAGCGTAACTCATCCGCTTCGCGTTGCATGCGTTCTCTATCCAAGCGGTGTCGGTACTCTATTTCCTGATAACTTGGTTTAAGCCGCATGGTTTGGGCTTGACGGGTGGTATATCTGGCGACAGCTGGGTCAATTTGGTCTACCCTATTTTGCTCAGGAGGTTCGAATGTTTCTCCTATGTGTTTACCTCGAGTTTGCTGATCTAAGGTTTCAATGGGTCGCTTCCCTCTGTCGAGGTAAGCGGTATGTGCTCGAGGTTCTGGCCTCAAGGGGTGATCATGATATCCTGCTGGTGCGGAAATGCAAGGTTCCCACATTGTTTGTTGCCCTCGAGGAATGCGATGGCTTTCCTCGTACTCCCTTTCATGGGTGTGAAGGGGGTGGGCGGAGTTAGGTCGCCCTATGTAAGGAGCCCTGCGCTCCGGATTTGGTCTCTCTGTTCGGATGATAGGTAAAGAAGGGACGCCATATCCACGTTGCCCCTCCAAATGGACGGTGTGCCTGTCTAGCGCTTCATCGCGCGGTGGCCACTCATGCCTAACTTCAAGAGGTGATTCTCTATTTATGTCAAGGTCTACATGTAAGGCATCTTCCCGAAAGGGGCTGCTTTGAATAGGCATACCCCACCGAGGATTCTGAATTGGATTCTTTTGTAGGTTAGACCTATAAGGCGGTATGACCAAATCCTCAGGACTGAAGCGAAGGTGACTTGTGCCTGCTTCTTGTGTACCTTTCGGAGCTTCTGCCCTTGATTGGGCTTGACTGCGGGTGTACACCATTGCGGTGCTTCTATGCTATCTAAATAAGTTTTTATCTCGTTTATGATTTTTTTTTGTCTACACTAAGCAGAATTAAGCACACACATTCACAAAACCGTGATTATCTCTTTTAAGGATTATTGGTGTGCCCTAAACTGGTTTAGTGCATTTTGGTGTTTTGTTTTGTTTTTGTAGGTTTTGAAGATCGTTTAAATGCATTATGACGGCTCATATAACTCCCAAAATGGTAGCCCCTTCAATATACCAACCAGGCCGATATACCAACCTCTCTATATACCCGCCCTTACGAGAGGGAGACTATAGGTACGTGAGAGCAGAAGGTACATGGTACGTAGGCGGTACGGAAGGGGGATTGTCCTGTTAATGGCACCTACCATAGAAAACTTATCCTCGCGCGCATGGGAATCACCCCAGCGACACTCGGTCTGTCTTCGTCAGGATTTACGCCTAACAACAGTTGACAATCGGGAAATGGATGCAAATCAAGCCAAGGTGGTGATGAAATCCACCAATGGTCTTGATAAAGGGCTGGGGTCTTACGACCAGCTCCTTGGTTTAAAATTGTTACGTGGAGTGTGTGAGGTTCATTTTATTTAGCGAAAATGAAACAAGCATGAATGATTTTCCCTAAGTATGCAGGATAAAATGAAAACAGTCAAAGAAACAGAAAACAGAAACAGAAAATTTAACAGAGATGATAAAATCCCTACCTCTTCTCTGCCTGCTCCAGTTGCCTCTGAATTTCTGCTCTGAAAATCTGTAGACAGAAAATCGTCCCCTGGTGAGACGATTTACAGAACAGAAATCGTCCCTGGCAGAGACGATTTTAAAATCGTCTCAGGGTGAGACGATTTCCAGTAAAGTAATCGTAACAGTCAGAGACGATTAACAGTCTGCAAAAAAAAATGTACCTGTAAAACACAAAACACAAAAACCCGATTAGTTTTTTTGTGATCTTAAAAATAGGGAACAGGTCCCACCGTGATCGCCACTGAAAGCACGAGATTCCGGGCAAAGGAAACACTAATTGCAATGCAACCAAAACCAAATGCGCTTAAGTCCTAGAAACGTAAAGTGCATGAAATGGAAAAGAAACGCATTGGAAGAGACACAAGCAAATGGAGAAAACACAGCCCTTTCATTAATATCCCTTGATCTCTGTTACAATGACGTCTCCTCCCTTTTCGAGGGCTAGGAGCGTTAAAAGAATTCGATTACAATCACTCAATGTTCCTCTTTCCGCGTGCCCACGATTGCAATGGGCGGGCCAAGATGATGCCGCCGCTGATGTCGATGAGTTCTTCACCTCCGCTGCTTCTCCTACGAACAAAGAAACAACCAAGATGTCAGTAGCACCTGCTGCAAGTGAAAAGTGTTCGTTCTTCTAAAATCATCAAAAGATGCATGCAAACATTTATCTAAAACAGTAAACAAAATGATTCTAAACAGCCTGAAAACTTGCCAGAAGACAGAAAATGTTACCAACAGGCCATTGCCACTGAGACAGTCGGCCAATCTACTTTCAACTGGAAATCGTCCCTGGGTAGGACGATTTTTGACTGTAAATCGTCCCTGGGTGGGACGATTTCTTCTGTGTTGGGGAAGCCGAACTGACACGCTCCAATGTCGACTCCCGAGGTCTCCAAAACACCTACAGACAGAGGGGTTATGTAATTGGGGCCATTTTGGGATGACCCGGATGGTCGGATTCTCCCAATTTGGCCTCTACCCTCGGGAATTTGATATCGCCTCCTGCAAGTTAGTGAAACTACAAAACGACACAAAACATACTAGAATCGATCAAAGGTTACGAAATTGCAGCTATGAATTCACCAAACAGAAAACACAATATGCAGCATGAGAAAATAAACTAGAATGCTTCTGAAATAAAACTTAAGAAAAGTGCGGGGATGCCCAAGTGGGCCTCCCACCGTTGGCACTTGATTCCGGCGCCAATCCACTAGGGATGGGCCCAAAACCTCTTAGGATTGGGGGGTCGGCGAATTGGTTGATTCAGGTGTCCATGTGTTGGATTTAGGTCCGATTCAAGCTTCCAAAAGCCACCCAACAACCTCCCTTGCAAAAGAGATTGGTGGATGTGGGAAGGTGAACCAAAAGGGATGCAAGTGGGTCTTCAACTCGGCAGCACTTCGTTGCTTGAAAACTCCTTCAACCTCCGTATATTTTGGGTGAGAAAAGTCCCACCTTTTATAGACCCATGGGGTCTCTTTTGGGAGGGAAGCACAAATGCCATGTGTTGGTCATAGGCGCCATGTGGCAGTCTTGTCTTCCCAAGAGGGAGGGGAGTCCTCCATTGACTTGGGCTTTCATAATCGCCCTTGTGACAGTCCTCAAACGGCCTATTTGTCCACTCACACACGCGTGCGAGGCAGGAGTCATCAACTGACTGTTCTGGGCTGCCACTTGGCCTCATTTGTCTTTTTGCCCGTTAAACTTGGAAATCGTCCTTACTGGAGACGATTTCAGAAATCGTCCCCGGGTGAGACGATTTCAAGTTAGCAATCGTCCCCGGGTGAGACGATTACTAGGCAAAGTGTCTAAGTGTGCCAAATTGCTTCTTGACCTCACAAAATTGCTATGAAAGTGGTTAAGACCACTGTTTGACCTCTGAGGGCTGCCCTGGGGGCTGTGTTTGTCAAAGCGATCAGTGTTTGCAGTCACATAATCGGATTGGTGCTGTTTTGGTGTCTACAAAAATAAGTGGTAATAAATTGGTTATAGGATTTGAACTACATGGAAGAGTCATATGTGATAATGACATTAAAACAGATGATCTACTTTGATCTAGGGTAAAGTGACAATATTTGAAAATTAGGTTTATAAAAGTTAATATCATGGCACTTTTAAAGGAAATCCAAGAAAAATCAATGAAGGTGGTATTTTTCAAGATAACAAAGGTAAACTACTCCACTTGCTTAGAATCATATGGAACTATAAATAATAACTATGCATAGGCTTGGGTATTTCTTATAGGGATTAAAATTGTAAGGAATGATGGATAAAAATATGTTTCAACTAAGGGAAATTCTTAAATTATCATTAATACTATCAACATCAATAGATGTGAAGATTAGATGAAAATAATGTTTTTGCTAACATCCCTAATTTATTGTTGGAGACAATATCTTGGAAATGTGACCTTATTTATAAAGAAGGAAATTAGGTAGCAAATAATTTAACCAAACATGATATTTTTTGTCCTGGTGAAATTTAAACTTTAGAAGGCAACTGACCAAGTGGAGGATTATTTTTAAAGTGAAGTGCCCCATTAGAATTTTGATTCACAATTATTATCTATGTGGGTCTTCTTCCATAGTATCACATTATTTTGGGGCATCACATGGTAATTTGCTTAATATTAAGTATAAATTGGACTTTGCACCATGTAGATAATCAAAATTAACTCCATTATTATTATTAATGTGCAATTTCTACTCACACATCCAACACATGGAAGGATGATATACATAGAGTACAATCCAAAAAAGTGATAGACCACATGGAAAGTAAATAAACTAAAATTAAAATTACATCACCAAAACAACCATCATAAGATAGAAGCATGAAATTTGTATGTGCCACACAACAAGCTAATAACTTATGATGAAGATACAAATATTTAAGACAACCACCCCCAATATAAAAGATGGACAAATGTCACTAAGAATTATTCATACTAGAGAAAGGGATATTTCTTATAGAAGCCTAACATGACAACCTAAGGACTTCCACCCCATTGCTTACTTCCAATTGGTAAAACTTTGGTGTTTAGAATGCTCATAAATCTACCTTGACCAGCAATTGTTATAAATGTCAATTTGATATCCATTATACTAAAGAAAAGGAGTCATAAAATTTTCAAGTAATTAAAGTTGCATACCAATAAATTCTATAGCTTTTTGAAGGCTACGCAAAATAGGGCAAATAATTTGAAATGACCACAAACCACCCCAAATATTTAAGCATTGAATTAAATCTATAGAAATTATTTTTAGTACGATATATTATGCAAAATTCAAATGGTCAATATAGACCAAAATCTATTCTCATAAATTTCTTATGCTTACCTAAAAATTAACATAGAACTATGAGAAGCCACCATCCACATGTACCTTGCATGATTTAAATAAAATTAAAATTATAAACAAACATGTTTTCTCCGGACCCTAGAAGATCAAAAATACTTTATAAAGTTATTTCAGATTCACAAATAAATCATATTGTTATTCAATCACAAGAGCGTCATGGGCATTAAAAAAATTTCTAGAAGGAAACTCCATTACAATTATTCTATAGTTCACAAATCTCACCTTCATGCTCCTCAAACATAAAAAACATTGTAGGTTCATATCTGCTTCCATGCAATACTACCAATTTCCCATGGAAGATCAATAATATTTTACAAATTTATATAAATTTCACAAGTAACAACATATTTTTGTTGGATCACAAGAATGTCATGTATATTAAAAAGTTTCTTGAAATAAATCTGCATTATGGTCCTTCTATAGCTCACCAATCTAACCTTCATGATCTTCAAACATAAAAAAATATGGTTGAATCATATTTACTTCCATTTAGTATTATCAATTTCCTATAAATATTCCTTCATGTTATTATATAAATACAAACTATGTTATAAAAAAATTATTCTTGATCAATAGCATATTATTTTTCAAAACTCAAATGTGTCCAAGTGTTCTCCTAAAGCTAATTACAAAAATACTCAATTTTATCTCTCATCATATTTTGATCATAGAAAAAATTTCAAATCTACGTAATAAACTCATATATAGAATCTTATAATGTTTTCCATAAAAAGAGTAGACAAGAAAAATATCATGAACAAGATAATGCTACAATAAAAACATAGAAATGTGAAGGTTGATAATTTATTCAATAGGGTATTTTGTAAGTATGAAACATCACAATTTTGAAGGTAAAACATGATTGTTGGGAAATTGTCCCTAAAGCACATTCTTTCAAATATGTATTTATACTTTCTTTTCCATATACTATAGCATAAGATCTTATGGTCAATATTATCCATCCTAAATATAAGATTGGTCTGTCCAATCACAACATTTCAAACTACATATTTTTATATAAATGCCTTGTTTATTAACATAATATGGTCATATATGCATATCCTAGACTCAAATGGAACTTTATCTCCATAATCATGCTAATGGTTGTCAGGTAATGCTAATAAGAGATTTATTTTTGTTACAATGTGAGCATTAATATGAATATAATAAAATTTCTCCACAATGTTTCATACAAGAAAATATTCTACTTGGCCTAGAGATCAAAAAAATGTAGGTATCCCATATAAATTGAGAGGCAATGAAGAATGAATGCAATAATAATCCTGAAAAATATAATTTAATGTGAAGTGGACAAAGCCTTAGTTAAATCTCACTGTTGAAAAGATGTAGATATCATATATAAATTGAGAGGTTATGAAGGATGAATGTAATCACAATACCTAAGAATTCAATTCAATATTCATTAATTGGGTTTCAAGCTTACTATTGAGGTCCAATTGACACTTCAAGCTTTCTTGGATGTAAGTTCTATTAAGGAATATAAACATCCTCAATGCTTAAGTTTAAAACTATATTATTACCTTTATTGTAAAATGCTTATAGATATTATGTTCATCATAGGAAGTTTCAAGTGTAAAAAATAAGTGGTAATAAATTGGTTATAGGATTTGAACTACATGGAAGAGTCATATGTGATAATGACATTAAAAAAGATGATCTACTTTGATCTAGGGTAAAGTGAAAATATTTGAAAATTAGATTTATAAAAGTTAATTGTGAATGGTGAGTGATTTAGTAAAATAGGAAATATTGCATTAACCTTCAAAAATTACATCCAACCAGTGCAATGAAGCAAATTTCTAATTAACATAACTCTCATGATAGTCTTTCTTTCCGCACAAAAACGGTGGTTCCCCTCGCAAAGATTCAAAACCCTCCATTACATCGACCTCGTCTTGTTCACTACAAACCCTAGCCTACACTTCACAAATTTAGTTGGCCGCAGTCGACAATCTCGACGGTCTTCGAGGTTTGGCCGCCTCTAGACCCGACCTCAATCTCGCGCACCACATCCATGCCTCCAATCACCTGCCCGAACACCACGTGCTTGCTTGCCCGAACACCACGTGCTTGCTTGAGGTTCCTATGTTTCTTCACAAATTTCTCATCGCCAAACTTGAGTAGAAATTTAAAGAGGTTCAAGTCCGTCGTGAGTAGGCAGAAATTTAAAGGAAACTTAATGGTCAAGGAATTTCATTTATTCTAAATCTTAATAAATAAGAGATATTTATCCGTTTAAAAGGAAACTTGATGGTCAAGAAATCTCATTCATTCTCAAACATAATGAGAAACTAAGTGTGTTCCGAGAGTACCCAAAGTGGAGGCGTCACCCAAGTCGAAGAAGCCCAAGCAAGGGATGTCAGCTCCTCTAGCAAAAGAAAAGGAAGAAGAAGATGAACCAGGAGAAGCGGTTCCGAAACCAGGCAGCAGCCCAAAACCGTCAAGAGAAGAACCCGCAAAAGCCAGCCTAGGGTGGCAGAATAATCATAATATCAATGATAATAATTTCCCTTCTATACCATACCCTCAAGGTAATAATTAATTATTGTTATGATTATTGTTCTTGAAATCTGGTTTTATAAGCCCGGATTGTGTATCATGGAGGGACAAGCGAACCGGTTTTCATTCATATGATTGTTATTGTTAGGTTTTTGGGAAAGCAGGAAAAAAAATGTTAAAACCATCACAAACATAGGAACCTGGTGGTTGATTGGCGTTGGATGTTTATGCCTGTATATGTTTCAAATTCACTATCGTAGGAGCAAGTTCCGCCTCTCCTTCCCGCTGTTAGCTGGCCCGCCGCCACTAAGGGGGAATCTGGTGAATGGTATTCTAGATGCTAACCACCCTCTTCATTTTTTTCTTTTCTTTTTTTCTTTGTTTTGGCGTTAAGGGTTGCGACTAATTAATTAAATGAGTTTAATGCAATGGTAACTAAGTACCCTCTTCATTTTTTTTCTCTGGGTTATTTGTCAAATATTATTATTATTTTGAGTTCAAGGGTAGTGATTGAATCAGTTCAATTCATGGGTGAACATTATTGTCATTGTCTCCTTTGGCACGAGCGTGCATAGGCTTCTGCACCTGCGACAATGAGAGTGAGCGTAGCAGGTTTTTGATGCTTTAGAGTACACAACATACTAATATGCTGGCACATAGGGATCCACGTGGGCTGGTAGGAGGCAATATTTACCCTCTCAAAGGCAGTATTTACAACTCAAACCTGGGTTTAATGCAGGTAAATTTATGTTGTTTCTGTCTCTATTATAAGTGAAGTAAATCTATGTTGTTTGTCTCTATTCCCTCCCTTTTTCTTCCGCTCTGCTGCAAGTTGCAACCGACACCACATAGGCCCTACCGCCGTGGCATATCTCTTTTGTTTTAAATTTCTATGGGCTCCATACCTTTTTCATATTGCATCGCGGATAACACGGTTGGATAAGAGCAGTTCTCTTCTTCTGTGGTTGCAAATGATTGAACTATTTTTCTTTGCAATTTCGTGGCTTTATTTCATCAGCACATGAGTTATTCTGGAAACTTATGTCATCTGCAACCCTTTTACCCTTTTAGATCAATATGAATGTATCACTATTGCAGTATTTTTCTTCCTTACTACAATTTATTATATAGTTGTTTTATAACAATTTGAAAGTTTCGTATTGTTATATCATTGCTACCTATTTTTTAGTTGTATTATAAAAAATTGAAATTTTGGTAGTGTTATATCATCACTAGCTAATGGTATTAATATAGCCTTAATATTTTTTATATAACTTCACAAGCTCAATATATATTTTTTCAACAAACCATTTTAATTAAATTAAAAATATTAGATAATTTTAATTAAATTAAAAATATTGGATGATTATGGAATGTTGTATTTGTATTATTATTTAAATTGTGCAGAGGAAAACATTAATAAACAAAACAATAACATTCTCTTGGTTTCTAGTGTTGTAACATGTATGACGTTACTTGCAAAACCAGAAGTGAACCAATTACCCTTCAATTTGGGGGATCGAATGGTCGAGATGTGATTCGCTTTATATTTTGGTGAGTTTGAAGTCCTCACGTTTCTGAAACAATAATTTTTTATGCTTCTAACACTTTAATTTTTGTGAGAAAAGGTATCTAGATGAATATTTTATATTAACTTTATAGTTAATTGTTTATTTTATCTTTTTATAATTAAATATCTTTCATATATATTTTTGTCAAAAGATGGAATCTTACAAGGATGTTTATTATGTTCAATGTTTAAAATATTTTGGTGATGAAAAAGTGGTGAATCATTTAAGTTTATTTTTGTGTTAGGGTATTAAAAATAAAATAAAATATTTTTTTCTTATTTTTTGTTTTGTAAGATCCTCTTTTGGTGCTTAATAAGCGCTTGCATTAGGCCGATAACCTTTTGCAAGATCGGTGTAAGTCCGGACTCATCGAACTAGGGGATGTACTTGGGCCAACATCTACCTTAAAACTTTGAGAAGTACCCTAGGATTTTTTTTAATTTATATTTATTTTTAATATTATTATTATATTATTTAATATTAAGTATTTATTGTATTATGACATTAATTATTTTTAAAAATTTGTTATGTGGGATTGATATGGACCCCAATTGTATTATCTTATAACAACATAGTAATATTAGAACTTGGTTTTTATACATGTATCTATTAAAACCTTCATCTTAACATCCTATTAACTTATGTATTGTCTACTATTTAGCTACAAGTATGCTTGTTTTTTAGAATTAAAACATTCAACAAGAGCGATGCAAAACACTATATCGTATTTTATACTTATTTCATAAAAATGATTTCTACAAATTTTATATTTTTTACAATTCCTTGAACACCTCGAGACTTGGAGATATGTTTAAGCAATATAAACATAATAAGAACAAGAAAAAATAATGGAATATAATGGTCAATTGCAATAGGTAAAAAAACTAGCTCTTCCTCGAAAGATTTTTTTGCAGCTTCTCCCTCTACTTTCCATAGGTTAGCAAATAATGACACCACTAATTCTTGAATATGTTCATTTTCAAGGATTCTCATTTTCTTGATCTTATTTTCTAGTTCTTTAAGATCTGTCAAACAATTCTTTGTAATGACTTTCTTAATGAACTGCAAAATCAAAACAACTAATTTAGAACATGATAATTTCAAAGAGAAGACACTGGCCATAAATCAATGATATAGAAATCAAAGTACATGATCCTATCCAAGATGATAATAATATATGCCTTGGTTGAGATATATTTTCTTAAGGGAAAAGTCTACTTTGAATGTTAGAAGCAAAACATAGGAATCAATTTAGCAATAACAAGACATAAAATTGCCAGTTCACATAAAATTTGAAATAATATCTCTTCCAATATTAGTTATCATTTACTAATGAAAGCACGAGATTTCTGGCGAAGGAAACACTAATTGCGATGCATTCAAAATCAAATACGCTTAAGTCCTAAAAATGTAGAATGCATGAAATGAAAGAGACGCATTGAAATGAGATACAAGCAAATGGAGAAAACACAGCCTTTTCATTAAACTCTCTTGATCTCTGTTACAAATATGCCTCCTCCATTTTCAGGGGCTAGGAGCGTTAAAATAATTTGATTACAATCAAGACTTAATGTTCCTTTTTTCGCGTGCCCACACTTGAGATGGGCGGGCCAAGACGATGTCGCCGCTGATGTTGATGAGTCCTTAACCTCTATTGCTCCTCCTACGAACAAAGAAACAACAAAGATGTCAGTAGCACCTATGACAAAAAGGAAAGTTCATTTTGTGAAATCGCCAAAAGATGCATGCAAACGATTGTCAAATACAGTGAATAAAATGGATCTAAGTCACCTGCAAATTCGATAGAGGTTAGAAGACATTACTAGATGGCCACTGCCATTTGAACAGTCGGCCAATATACCTTCACCTGGAATTCGTCCCTGGGCAGGACGAATTCTGACTGCTATTCGTCCCTAGGTGGGACGAATTCGACTGTGTTGGAAAAGCCGAAGTGATACTGTTCCAATGTCGACTCCCGAGACCTCCAAAATACCTACAAATAGAGGGGTTAGGTAATTGGGGCCATTTTGGGACGACCCAAATGGTCGGATTCTCCCAATTTGGCCTCCATCCTTAGGAATTCGATATCGCCACCTGCAAGTTAGTAGGACAACAAAGTGACAAAAGGCGTGATAAAATCTGATCAAAATGTTATGGAATTGAAGCTATGAGTTCACTAAATAGAATAACACAATATGCAACATGAACAAATAATCTAGAATGCGTTAGAATAAAACTTAGAAAATGTGGGGTGCCCAAGTGGGCCTCCCACCGTTGGCACTTGATTTTGGCACCAATCCACTAGGGATGGGCCCAAAACCTCTTAGGATTTGGATGTATACAAATTGGTGGTGTAAGGTGGTCAAATGTTGGATTTGGGTTGGATCCATGCTTCCAAAAGCCACCCAATAACCTCCCTTGTGAAAGAGATTAATGGATGTGAGAAGGTGAATCAAAAGGATGCAAATGGGTGTTCAATTGGATAGCACTTCGTTGCTTGAAATTGCCTCCAATATCCCTCTTTGGGTGAGAAAAGTCCCACATTTTATAGACCCATGGGGTCTCTTTTGAGAGGGAAGCATAAGCGCCATGTGTTGGTCATAGGTGCCATGTGGCGGTCATGTCTTCCCATGAGGGAGGGGAGTCCTCCATGACTTGGGATTTCATAACTGCCCTTGTGATAGTCCTCTAACGGCCCATATGCCCACCCACACATGCGTGCAAGGCAGGAGTCATCGACTGACTGTCCTTGGCTGCCACTTGGCACCATTCTTCTTTTTGCTCGTTAAACCTAGAATTCGTCCTACCCAGGGACGAATTCACAATTCGTCCCTTGGTGAGACAGATTCCAATTTGAATTCGTCCCAGGGTGGGACGAATTTGGAGTAGGTTGTCCGAAGATGCCAAATTGCCTTCTGACCTTCCAAAATTGCTGTAAAAGTGGTTAGGACCACTGTTTAACCTCTGAAGGCTGCCCTGGGGGCTATGTGTGTCAAAGCGATCAGTGTTTGTAGTCACATAATCAGATTGGTGCTATTTTGGTGTCTACAACTAATCTCGTATTTTTGTGATCTTCACAGAATCTAAATTTCTTTTCTTCCACAAGATCTAACATCATACAGGTAAACTTCTCTCTTTTTGTTCTTTTCATATAATAGTCATATGAACATTTTTTGTAACAACTTTAATAAATTAAATAGTTCTCAATATGTATGGATAGGCATTACAAAGTATTATTACTATTATACAAGAGAAATTTTCTCAACAAAGCCTAACATAACAACCAAGGACTTGCACTTCAATGGTTACTTCTAGATTGGTAAAAATTTTGGTTCATGAAGTTCCCCATTAGAATTTTGATTCACAATTGTTATCTATGTGGGTCTTCTTCCATAGTATCAAAATATTTTGGGGCATCACATGGTAATTTTATTAATCTCATGTATAAATTGGACATTGCACCATGTAAATAATAAAAAATTTACTCCACTATTATTATTAATGTGCAATTTCTACTCACACATCCAACACATGGAAGGATGATATACATAGAGTAAAATCCATAAAAGAGATAGACCACATGGAAAGTAAATAAACTAAGATTAAAATTACATCACCAAAACAACCATCATAATATATAAGCATGGAATTTGTATGTGCCACACAACAAGCTAATAGCTTGTGATTAAGAAACAAATATTTTAGAAAACCACCCCCAATAGAAAAGATGGACAAATGTCACTTAGAATCATTCATACTAGAGAAAGGGATATTTCTTATAGAAGCCTAACATGACAACCTAAGGACTTCCACCCCATTGATTACTTCCAATTGGTAAAAATTTGGTGTTTAGAATGCTCATAAATCTATCTTGACCAGCAATTGTTATAAATGTCAATTTGATATCCATTATACTAAAGAAAAGGAGTAAAAAAAATTTCAACTAATTAAAGTTGCATACCAATAAATTCTATAGCTTTTTGAAGGCTACGCAAAATAGGGAAAATAATTTTAACTGACCACAACCCACCCCAAATATATAAGCATTGAATTAAATCTATAGAAATTATTCTTAGTACGATATATTATGCAAAATGCAAAGGGTTAATGTAGCCCAAAATCTATTCTCATAAATTTCTTATTCTTACCTAAAAATTAACATAGAACTATGGGAAGTTACCATCCACATGTACCTTGCATGATTTAAACAAATTTAAAATTATAAACAAACATGTTTTCTCTAGACCCTTGAAGATCAACAATACTTTATAAAGTTATTTCAGATTCACAAATAAATCATATTGTTATTCTATCACAAGAGCGTCATGGGCATTAAAAAAATTTCTAAAATGAAACTCCATTACAATTATTCTATAGTTCACAAATGCTCGTAAAACATAAAAAACATGGTTGGTTCATATCTGCTTCCATGCAATACTACCAATTTCCCATGGAAGATCAACAATAGTTTACAAAGTTATCTAAATTTCACAAGTAATAACATATTTTTGTTGGATCACAAGAATGTCATGCATATTAAAAAATTTCTTGAAATAAATCTCCATCATGGTCCTTCTATAGCTCACCAACCTAACCTTCATGATATTCAAACATAAATAAATATGGTTGAATCATATTTACTTCCATTTAGTATTATCAATTTCCTATAAATATTCCTTCATCATGTTATTATATAAAGACAAACTATGTTATAAAAAACATTATTCTTGATCAATAGCATATTATTTTTCAAAAATTAAATGTGTCCAAGTGTTCTCCTAAATCTAATTACCAAAATACTCAATTTTATCTCTCATCAAATTTTGATCATAGAAACAATTTCAAATATAGGAAATAGACTCATATATAGAAGCTTATAATATTTCCATAAAAAGAGTCGACAAGAAAAATATCATGAACAAGATAATGCTACAATACAAACATCACAATTTTGAAGTTAAAATGTGATTATTGTGTAATTGTCCCTAAAGAAATTTCTTTAAAATATGTATGTATACTTTATTTTCCACATCCTATAGCATAAGATCTTATGGTCAATATTATCCTTCCTAAAGATAAGATTGGTCACCATCATCATGCTAATGGTTGTTAAGTAATGCTAATAAGAGATTTATTTTGGTTACAATGTGAGCATTAATATGAATGTAATAAAATTTCTCCACAATGTTTCATACAAGAAAATACTCTGCTTGGCCTAAATGTACAACAAATGTAGGTATCCCATATAAATTGAGAGGTAATGAATAATGAATGCAATAATAGTCCTCAAAAATATAATTTAATGTGAAGTGGACAAAGCCTTAGTTAAATCTCACTATTGAAAAGATGCAGATATAATATATAAATTGAGAGGTTATGAGGGATGAATGTAATCACAATACCTAAGAATTCAATTCAATATTCATTAATTGGGTTTCAAGCTTCCTATTGAGGTCCAATTGACACTTCAAGATTTCTTGGATGTAAGTTCTATTAAGTAATATAAACATCCTCAATGCTTAAGTTTAAAAATATATTATTACCTTTATTGTGGAATGCTTATAGATATTATGTTCATCATAGGAAGTTTCAAGTGCAAAAAATAAGTGGTAACAAATTTGTTATAGGATTTGAACTACATGGAAGAGTCATATGTGATAATGAAATTAAAACAAATGATCTACTTTGATCTAGGGTAAAGTGATAATGTTTGAAAATTAGGTTTATAAAAGTTAATATCATGTCACTTTTAAAGGAAATCCAAGAAAAATCAATGAAGGTGGTATTTTTCAAGATAATAAAGGTAAACTACTCCACTTGCTCAAAATAATATGGAACTATAACTAATAACTATGCATAGGCTTGGGTACTTCTTATAGGGATTAAAATTGCAAGGAATAATGGATAGAAATATGTTTCAACTAAGGAAAATTCTTAAATTATCATTAATACTATCAACATCAATAGATGTGAATATTAGATGATAATTAAATTTTTGCTAACATCCATAATTTATTGTTGGAGGCAATATCTTGGAAATGTGACCTTATTTATAAATAAGGAAATTAGGTAGCAAATAATTTAACCAAACATGATATTTTTTGTCTTAGTGAAATTTAAACTTTAGAAGGCAACTGACCAAGTGGAGGATTATTCTTTAAGTAAATATGATATAAGAGATCAAGTTTATTCCATGTAAATTGTCTTAATTTTCATCTAGTATATATTCCTCTCTTCTTAATAGAAATATAATTAATGTAGAGGTTTTCCCTTATACTTTAAAGAAAATTAGGATGAAAAATATAATTATGATAAAGGAATATCCTTGAACTTTAGGTTTTATAGGGCAACATAAATAAGAAAGTATTTTTGAGTCTATTACTTGCACTTTAAATTCTTCAAAGAAAGAAAAACCTATAGATGAAAAATATCACTATGAGCAATATATAATAATTGAAGAGATTGATGAAGATGTAAGTGTTGGTGGGAATAGAAAAAGATAAGAATACAAAAGAAGAAAAAACAAAGAGAAAAAGAAACTCATCAAGATATTGATACGAGAGAACAAAATAAAATACCACAAGTGGTAATAAGAAGTGGGTCAAAACCACAAATAAAAAGTGATGATAAAAATGATATAGTCAAAATAAAAATAAATTTTATGCTAAGCAGGACATAAGAGTCTTGTATTATATAAAGAATCAGAAATTTTGACAACCCTATACATATGAGGAGTTCAATAGTAAAGTATTCAAGAGTCACCTTTTCATCTCTATATTATGGAGTAACTAAAATAACTACCATTGGAAATGGTACAATTCAAAAAGTGGTTATAGGTAATCTAGAAAACATAGTTCTATCTATGTCTGTTTGGGTTCTCAACTCACAACCACCCATCTATCATCTTTCCACCATATGCACAAGGGATAATTATTAAGAAATTTGGATGAGTAAAAATAAATCGTAGGATATCATCACAAAGAGTTCTTTTAGAAAATTTACTCTAATGTATTTGTTCAATGGAGTCGTTGGATTAAGCTTATCTACACTAATGATTCCTTCAAGAAGGGACCACAACTTAAAAGAAATAGAGTTGCAAGTGGTATATTGGAGTACTTTGAATAGGAAGCCTCATGGACTTATAAAATGTCATCATCTATAGTGCACATCCTTTCAATAGAATTATTTATAGATCTTTACCTTAAAAGAATTTGAAAAAACTAAGAACTAGAACCTAGGGGTAGGGCTCACGAAAGATAAGAAAGAAAGTTTAAAATCTATAAGAGCAATAAGTTCCAACTGAGGGGTTGGCACTACCTTTGAATGAGGTTTTGTCAGTCTACACTTTCCAATATTCGAAAATGGAATATGTACAATAGTTTTGAAAAGCATAAAGGGAGATTGAATATATGAAGATCATAGGTTATTAAAAATTCTAAAAAAGAAAAGTTTTGACGTCCTATTTAGCCCAAGGATATTAAAAAGATAAATAAAATAGAAAATATCTAAACTATGCAATAAGAAAATAAGAGGAAAGAAAAATTCCCAAAAAGTAGACTATGCAATGCAAAACTTCCAAAAAACAAAACATCAAAAAGTTCTTATGGGAGCACAAAAGAGAGGGTTTCCTCACAACAAAAAATATTGAGCTCAATCTCTAAAGTTTTGTAGTTCTAATATATAATATTGAGAAGAAATTTCTGATAAGAAACTAAGCACTCCAAGAAGCAAAGTGTGATATAGCTAGTTTAGAGGGTGAAAGGATCAAATCAATTTGTAAAACATCAACGATAATGCACAAGATCCAAAGAGGATAGTTGAGCTAAATTTATGAGCGAATTGCTAAGGGGGTTAAAGTACACCTGCTAACATCATTTAGGTTTTCTTGTCCTAGAAAAATGGGTGACCTATTGAAAACAATAGCATGACGCCTTCAATGGCAACAATCTCAAATCTGACATAGTAAGTAAAGAGGGAATTTGATATCAAAATTTTAGGATTCAAAGAATGTTGGATAAGGGATGTTAGTAGTAGTTGAGAAACCAACACTTAGGAATTGATGATCCTAGATTTGGCAACCTCGAAGTATTTCAATAGCATAGTCAAGAAAGCAATAGAGGGGCATGATCATAAATAACTACCCTAGTTTTGGTGAGAAACTTCCCCTTTTTGTAATTTATGAATAGAAGTTTTAGTATTGTAAGGGTGTTAGGATCTCATCCTAACCCTTAATGTAATAACTTACTTGATGTAATAATTCCTAGTGAACGTGGGTAGTACCCATGATTAATATTTTGTAATTTTCTAAGTTTTAGCTTAGGTAGTACCTATGACAAATGGCACCCTTTTTATGTAACACATGGTAGATAGGTGGCATTGTGAATGTAATTCATGTGGCATGTAATTCGAGTGGCATTGTGCATGTAATTCAAAGTGGCACTATGCATGTAATTCGGGTGGCATTATGCATGTAATCCAGGTGGCATTTTGCATGTAAGCCAACCTTGGAAGGAAACTCCTTAAATACCCAAAAAGGCACCAATGTAACCATATTTTGCAAAATTAATGAAGTATTGAAGGAGGTTGCCCACTCGAAGAGGCCTGCGATTCAGTCCTATTGTGAGATTGTTCTTTATGCAAATTTCTGTTATATTAATGTGATGTTTATGTGAGTTATTTCCAAGCAATTGTGTGAGAGTGTGTTATTTGAGTTTATTTTATAGCAGGATCTTAACAAGTGGTATCAGAGCGCTTTCCAGGGCCAAGTTCTGCTGCAACTGCAATGATTCTTGCCATCCAATCTGCCTGTTAGGTATAAATTCTGTGTTTTTTCCATTCTGTTTTTCCTTATTAAAAAAATCCAAAAAAAATACAGTGTTTTTTTTCCAGACCAAAAACAAAAAAATATATTGTTAGTTGAGTAGGTAGAAACCCTGTACCGGGGGTTTTAAAATATCATGAAGGATCTATCATTATTGGCTAAGCTAGATAGCCCATAAAGCGTCTAGTGAAGTGAGGGGCGATCAGGCTCCAATACCTAGGCCTCAGACAGAACTCGCGCATGGACTTGAGCTCCCACGTATCTTCGGGTATATCGGGAGACCATCTAGGATTAAACAAACTTTTATCCATTAGGAATCTCTTCGGCCTTGTATTACTCATAGTCTATGGGACACAGCATCCTGGACGATTACCCTCCCGTATTGTCAGAGAGGCAGGTAGTGTGCTCAAGGGTATGTGTGGAATCCTCCTTGAGTAGTGGCCTGAAATATTGGTCCGAGCACTATTGTTCATCACTGTCGGTATATTAGAGGGCCTATGGGTGGTACATACTCCTATACTTAGCATTCCTTGGTTCTGTTAAAACTTCAACCTCGTAAAAACGTAAAAATAAAAATAAAAATCCAAACATCCATGTTCGTAAACCTGCATTTCAAAAGTGAGCATATGAGAAAGGAGTCCTCTACTAAAAAAATAATAGAAGGGACATGCATTCGGGATAAGCCATGAGGGTGAAACTTAAGTTGAAAGTCTAGAGAATAACAGGAAATTTACAGCAAGGCCACAATGCAGTCGCCAATGTCGTAGAGGTCAGACGATACAAGGCAGAATTCATAGTCTTCAGGGTCAGAATAGAACTGTCATATCAGTCACCTGCAAAATACAGATAATCTTGAGTGTGAAACACGACCAGTTATAGATAGTGCTCCAAGAGCCAACGTTTTCTCAGTAGCTCAGAATCAGAATCTGTAAAGACCGTTAGACTCAAACAAAATAGGAGATAAAAAAAAAAGTCTGGGGTGCCAAAAAGTAGTGTTGAGATATATAGCTCATTGTGACCACCTCCTTCTGCTGATCATTTTGATATATAGCACCCAAGCACTTTTTTGGGCACTTATTCAAAATAGTAAGTCCTAAAAATTCAATTCTATTTTTAGTAACTGGTCACAAAAGGTCTAAAAAATGGCTCAGGGTACCCGTGGACACCAGAAAGAACTAGAACACTTGGAATCCTTAACAAAAGCAATTGAGAACTTGAACTCGGCTTTTCACTCCATAAGGGAAGAAGTCCAAGGTCTTCGCCTAGAGCATGAGGCCACTAGCAATCGCTTAGAAGAAGCATTGACAGAAGTAGACAACAAACTGAGAAGAGAACCACCCAAATAAGAATACCAAGCTAAGAGTTCTACAAGGAATCGTGACCATGATCCACCCTTTAGAATGCCCAAATTGGACTTTCCCAAATTTAGTGGGAAGGATGTTGATGGGTGGCTATGTCGGGTTGACCAATTCTTTCGACTTCATAATGTACCCATATTTCATCGAGTCCAGATGGCTTCCTTTAACTTGGAATCTGAGGCTCTACACTGGTTTCAATGGTTGTGTCTTGCCTACCCAAATCTCTCTTGTGAGGATTTTGAATCCCAACTACTCACTTGATTTGGTCCTAGTGAGTTTGAGGACTTTACAGGAGCCTTGACCAAACTGCAACAAACAGGGTCAGTCCGAGAGTACCAAGCTCAATTTGAGAAATTGGCCAATAGGACAAGAGGATTGAGTGAAGGGTTCTTCTAGAGTTGTTATATCAGTGGGTTGAATGTGGAACTCCAAGCAAAATTAAAAATGTTGAAACCACGAACTATGATGGAAGCTATCAGTTTGGCCCGTTTGGCCGAATCTAAACTCTCTGCCCAAAGACACCCATCAAAGTTTCCTCAAAATAGACCTTCATTTCCTCCTAGAGCCCAACACCTAGATGATAATAAACCTACTGCACCCAAGCGCCTCACCACCGAAGAGATGGATGCACGTCGTGCCCAAGGATTATGCTACAATTGTGATGAAAAGTTTTTCAAAGGGCATAAGTGTGCACACAAAAAAAATTTCTTGATAGATGTTGAAGAACCTGATACCGCTGATGAGAGTGATGAGGATGAGGACCCTCCAGAAATGAAATAGGAACCTGAGACAGCAATTACAATCCATGCCCTTGCAGAAATTACTACTCCTCAAACCATGAAGGTTACAGGATTTTTCAAGGGCCAACATCTTTCCATCCTTCTGGATTCAGGAAGCACGCACAACTTCATTGACCCTAGAGTTGCTCAACGAGCAAATTGCTATATCCACACTTGTAATTCCTTTGAGGTCATGGTAGCCAATGGGGGAACCTTACCTTGTAAAGGAAAGTGTCGCAATGTTAAAATCAAGATAGGGGACTATGAACTCAAGCAGACATGTTTGCCCTCCAGCTTGGGTGGATGTGATATTGTTTTGGGATCCCAATGGTTGAGTACGTTGGGCACTATCGCTTGGAACTTTATCGAACTCTGGATGCAGTTCTCCCAGAATGGACAAACACACATCATCAAGGGCTCCCCGACAAGAACACCTCAAATTATCAGTTCAAATGGCATGGAGAAATTGCTAAAAAAATCATCACGTGGGGTCATTGCACAACTATTCTCCATACAACCATCCACATCTCCAATGGGTGAAATCCCACAAGACATGCAACAGATTCTCCCCAAACAAGAGGCCATCTTTTCAGAACCAACCACACTACCACCGCATCGCTCTCATGACCATGCCATTCCATTATTGCCGGATAGTACACCTCCCAATATCAGACCACCTTATGAGCGACTCAAGCACACCTTATTTTGGAAAGGTAGGAAAAAAAACATTCGCTCTTTGGTGGCAGACTGCGACATGTGTCAAAGGATGAAAGGAGAAACAGTGCACTCTCTGGGCACTCTTCCACCATTGCCAATATCAGATCAGGTGTGGACTGACATCTCTAGGGACTTCATAGAAGGGCTACCTAAATCTGGAGGCAAGTCTGTTATTTTTGTGGTAGTGGACCGCATTTCAAAGTATGCTCACTTTTGTGTCCTAACCCATCCTTACACAAAATTCACTATTGCCCAAATTTTTCTTGACTCCATATTTCACCTTCATGGCATGCCAACCTCCATTGTATCTCGATCGTGATCCCACCTTTACTAGAAATTTGTGGCAAGAGTTGTTTAAGTTGCGGGGGACTCAGCTCAAAATGAGTTCAGACTACCATCCGCAAACGGATGGTCAAACAGAGGTTGTTAATAAATGCTTGGAAACTTACCCTTGTTGCCTTGCCTTCGATCATCCTACTCATTGGGAAACATGGCTTTCTTTGGCCGAATGGTGGTACAACACTTCCTATCATACCGCCACCAAACTCACACCATTTGAGGCAGTTTACAGGCGCCCACGACTCACGCATTCCTCCTACATTTCGGGCAGCTCCAAGGTATAGGTTCCATCAACACTCCTCGAATTGGATGAAGAAGGCTCCATCTTACTTGCACAAAATTAGCTGCTGGATCATCGAACTCGCACTCTATGCAACCATACCATTACAGAGGTTCGGGTTCAGTGGCGTGGACTTCAACCTGAGGATGCTACATGGGAGTCTCTCCATCAACTCTAGCAACAGTTTCCTCATTTTCATCTTTGAGGACAAAGCTTCTTCAAGGAGAAGGGCATGTTAGGATCTCATCCTAACCCTTAATGTAATAACTTACTTGATGTAATAATTCCTAGTGAATGTGGGTAGTACCCATGATTAATATTTTGTAATGTTCTAAGTTTTAGCTTAGGTAGTACCTATGACAAATGGCACCCTTTTTATGTAACACATGGTAGATAGGTGGCATTGTGAATGTAATTCATGTGGCATGTAATTCGAGTGGCATTGTGCATGTAATTCAAAGTGGCACTATGCATGTAATTCGGGTGGCATTATGCATGTAATCCAGGTGGCATTTTGCATGTAAGCCAACCTTGGAAGGAAACTCCTTAAATATCCGAAAAGGCACCAATGTAACCATCTTTTGCAAAATTAATGAAGTATTGAAGGAGGTTGCCCCCTCAAAGAGGCCTACGATTCAGTCCTATTGTGAGATTTTTCTTTATGCAAATTTTTGTTATATTAATGTGATGTTTATGTGAGTTTGAAAGCACGAGATTCCGGGCAAAGGAGACACCAAGTGCGATTGCATTCAAAATTAAGTACGCTTAAGTCCTAGAAATGTAAATTGCATGAAATGGAAAAGAAACACATTGGAAGAGACAATCAGATAGAGAAAACACAGCCCTTTCATTAATTTCCCTTGATCTCTGTTACAATGACGTCTCCTCACTTTTCAGGGGCTAGGAGTGCAAATAGAGTTTGATTACAATCACTAAATGATTCCTCTTTCCGCGTGCCCACGATTGCAATGGGCGGGCCAGGATGATGTCACCACTGATGTCGATGAGTTCTTCACCTCTGCTGCTTCTCCTACGAACAAATAAATGACCAAGACGTCAGTAGCACCTGCTGCAAATGAAAAGCGTTTGCTCTCTAAAACTAACGAAATATGCATGTAAATATTTGCCTGAAACAGTGAATACAATGAATCCAAATTGCTTCAAAACTTGATAGAAGGTAAGAAAAGTTACCAAAAGGCCACTGCCACTGAGGCAGTTGGCCAATCCACCTTCAACTGGAATTCATCCCTGGGCAGGACGAATTCTGACTGTAATTCGTCCCTGGGTGGGATGAATTCTTCTGTGTTGAAGAAACCGACCTGCTGCTGCTCCAATGTCAGATCTCGAGGCCTGCAAAACGCCTGCAAATAGGGGGGTTATGTAATTGGGGCCATTTTGGGATGACCCAGATGGTCGGATTTTCCCAATTTGGCCTCCACCCTCGAGAATTTGACCTCGACACCTGCAAGTTAGCGAAACGACAAAGCAATACAAAACATCCTAGAATCTGACCAAAAGTTACAAAATTGCAGCTATGCTTTAATCAAACCTAGTAACACAAAATGCAATCTAAAAAATAATCTAAAATGCTCAAAAACTAAAAATAGGACTTGGGAGGTGCGGGGTGCCCAAGTGGGCCTCCCACCGTTGGCCCTCGATTTTGGAGCCAATCCACCAGTGATGGGCCCAAAACCTTTTAGGATTGGGGGGTCGGCGAATTTGTTGGTTCAGGTGTCCATGCGTCGGATTTTGGTAAGGTTCGAGCTTCCAAAGGCCACCCAACAACCTCCCTTGCAAAGAGATTGGTGGATGTGGGAATGTGAACCAAGAGGGATGCAAGTGGGTCTTCAATTCGGCAGCACTTCGTTGCTTGAAAACTCCTTCAACCTGTATGTTTTGGGTGAGAAAATTCCTACCTTTTATAGACCCAAGGGGTCTCTTTTGGGAGGGAAGCACAAATGCCATGTGTTGGCCATAGGCGCCATGTGGCAGTCTTGTCTTCCCATGAGGGAGGGGAGTCCTCCATTGACTTGAGCTTTGATAAATGCTTTTTCCAACAGTCTTCTAACGGCCCCTCTGTCCACTTACACACGCGTGCAAGGCAGGAGTCCTTAACTGACTGTTCTAGGCTGCCACTTGGCACCATTTGTCTTTTTTCCCGTTAAGCTTAGAATTCGTCCCACCCAGGGACGGATTCATAATTCGTCCTGGGGTGGGACGGATTCTATTTTGAATTCGTCCCTGGGTGAGACGAGTATTGGGCAAAGTGTCCAAGTGTGCCAAATTGCTTCTTGACCTTACAAAATTGCTATGAAAGTGGTTAAGACCATTGTTTAACCTCTGAGGGCTGCCCTAGGGGTCAGTGTTTGCCAAAGCGATCAGTGTTTGCAATCACATAATCGGATTGGTGTTGTTTTGGTGTCTACAAATGCCCCTTTTTGGGAAGTGTCTGCGGTGACGCAAAGGTCTTGAGCAAAAATAGATAACCAAAGCACTAATGATTAGGGTTTCTTGGTAACCTAACCAAATTTTGATGCCCCATGTATGGAAAGGGCATGCATTCTTGAATCCTTGCTTCTGACAAGCTAAGGAATTTGATTTCAAGTATTAACCTGTTTTGGGGAGGTGTGACTTGAACTTAGACACTGATCACCATGAACAAGTGAAGGGCATTTTTATCCTCAGGGGGAACCTTGTGTTCATGATTCATGAAATGCCAAGTGTTTGATTGATTTTATTATTGCTTGTTTACTGCCCCAAGCAGGAGCGTGTTTGTCTTTGTCAATGATTCTTTGAATGCATGTCGTTTTCCTTAATTGGGTGTGTGATTGTTGGTTGGTGACTAAGTGTGACTACCCCCTCAAGCGTACCGAATCGATGAGGGAATGACCTTCATGAGAGAAGCGACGAGTCGCTTGACCCAAGATGACTTGTGCAAGGTTGCATTTAGAGGGTTTACCATTTAGCGTGTGCAATTTTTCCAACATATGGACCTATTTTTGGTGGGTGTTAACCCTTTTGGTGATGTCATAATGAGGTGAAATCGTCGAAAACCTATTTCCCGTGGAGCGGTCCGGCTATGATAGCCTTCTTGGGGAATTAGGAGAGCGATAATTTGGACCTCGACATCAATTTTATTTGCCTAGAGGTTAAGTGCAAGAGCACTTGTGTCCGACATTGTTTTTGCTGTGTTTTTGTTGAATTATATACTATTTTTGTTGTTTTTGTGACACCATTTTGTGATTGAATTGTCAGCAATCCGTTCTCCCGTGGAGCGGTACGGCTATGGTAGCCTTCTTCGGGAGTAGGATAGTGACAATGCAAACCCCGACATCAATTTTTCTATGCCAAGAGGTTAAGTGCAAGAGCACTTGTGTCTGGCAATGTTTATTGTTTGTTTTATGTTGCATTTTTTTGTGACACCATTTGGGTATGAAATTGTCAAAAATCTGTCTTCCCGTGGAGTGTTCTGGCTATGGTAGCCTTCTTAGGGAGTAGGATAGTGATAATTTGTGATCCCGATGTCGATTTTGTATGCCCATGTTGTCAGGTGCATTAGCAATCCTGTCAGGCAATTTTATTGTCTGTTTTTAGTGCATTTTTAGTCATTTTTGTTGATTTTTTTTGTGCTGGCTTGAATTCGTCCTTGGGTGGGATGAATTCCAGCTAGAGAATTCATCCCTGGGTGGGACGAGCACTGATCAGAGCGCTCATCCAATTCAAGGATGAATTCCAGTGCAAAGGGCCTATTTAAGGGCCAAAACTTGATTTTGGGCTCATTTGTGTCATTTTTTTGTTGCAATTTTGGAGCTCTGGGAGGAGGAGGTAATTCTGCGAAGAGAAGCACTGCTGGAATTCTCTCTACCATCATGAGTGCACAAACTAGTTCGAGCGGCGGAGCCGAGGCGAGACCTGTAAGTGACCCTAGGGTTTATTTTGCTTTAATTTAATGCATTGTTTTTGTGTTGACGCTTTTCAAAATTTTAAGATTTTTTGTGATGTTTTTGTTTAACAGTTAAGGTTAGAAACCCTAGAACTGAAAATTTGATCTGTTATATTTATTTATTTATTATTATTTTTTTTGTTTGCTTGCAAGTTTTTAGGAGCCGGTACCGTGTACCCGCTGCCTTTACTAAGGCGCGGTTGGCCTTGACCGATGATGACTGGGAATGGCTTGATGCCCTTGGGCTCAAGCAGGTGGCTCGACTAGAGCCTGTGGTTTCTGATCAGGCCTATCTGATGGCCTTGATTAAGCTTTGGGATCCACGGACCAATACTTTCCATCTCCCGACAGGGGAGATGACTTTGACTCTTGAGGACGTCTATCGGTTGCTTTGGATTCCGATAGATGGTCTGCCTATTAGGACATCTCCGTTTGATCAGTGGACTGCTATACTTACGAGATGTTTTGGGCATGGGGGGAGCTAGGTGTAGCAGACCCAGTGGAGACAGCCGAAGCGGATTGCCAGGCTGGCGGGATTTTGGTTAGCTGGTGGAAGGAGAGGGGGGTGTTAGGAGTGAGGCACGCATTCTTGATGGGCCTCATTTCTAACATTATTATCCTTGATTCGTCAGGCACGAGGTTCCCGTGGAACCTACTGGATTTGGTGTGGCAGTTTGCAGAGTGCTTGATAGAGGCACCGTTGATTCTGAGATGGGGACAGACTTTGTTGGCATAGCTTTACGGGGAGCTGTACGGGGTTCGCTGTCGACAGCGGAAGGGTGTCGCTTGCGCTTTTTGTTGCAAGAGTCGGGGTTGGCAGCACATAGCTGTTGAGAGGCCTACTGGGTTACCGTGGACGACTCGGGTGGCGATGGAGGATGAGGAGATTGGTTATGTAGCTTTGTGGCGATGGTCTGCGGAGCAGGGGCAGAATCGACAATGGGTAGGTGCCGTTGAGCACTACATTGATGCCTTTTATTAGTCACTCTAGGGGATGTGTTTTGTCATCCCTATCGGGACTGTCCAGCCTATCCTGAGGCTGGAGAGTGGCTCCGATGGGTACGCAGGGAGTGATGGTTGACTGGGCGACATAGGACGGAGCATGAGTTCTTTCTATACCGTCAGGTTACACGACAATTTGGGGTGCGCTAGGGGTTGCCTGGTGAGCCCGTAGGCTATCGACGTCGGGGAGATGAGAGGGATCTGGAGCCATCGGTCCTCATGCCATTGGGCGAGGAGTCGGATGCAGTGATTGATGTGTTGGATGTGGATGACGCAGGTACTACACTGAGTATGACTCATGGTGGGTATTACGGTGCTGGAGAGGGGAGGGTCCACTGGGAGGCGCTGAGGCGGTAGTGGAGGATGCTGAGGCGACAGGGGGTGATTGGGGGGGCTGTTGGATGATGCAGACATGGTGGATGTGGGAGATGAGGATGTGGACTTGGGTGTTTCAGAGCAGCCGGACATGCAGGATGTGGAGGAGCATTTGGAGCCTGAGCAGGCTACTGTCCCCGCGAGTCCTTTATAATTTGGTTCATGAAGTGCCCCATTAGAATTTTGATTCACAATTGTTATCTATGTGGGTCTTCTTCCATAGTATCACAATATTTTGGGGCATCACATGGTAAATTTGCTTAATATTAAGTATAAATTGGACTTTGCACCATGTAGATAATCAAAAATTAACTCCATTATTATTATTAATGTGCAATTTCTACTCACACATCCAACACATGGAAGGGTGATATACATAGAGTACAATCCAAAAAAGTGATAGACCACATGGAAAGTAAATAAACTAAAATTAAAATTACATCACCAAAACAACCATCATAAGATAGAAGCATGAAATTTGTATGTGCCACACAACAAGCTAATAGCTTGTGATTAAGATACAAATATTTAAGACAAACACCCCCAATAGAAAATATGGAAAAATGTCACTAAGAATCATTCATACTAGAGAAAGGGATATTTCTTATAGAAGCCTAACATGAAAACCTACGGACTTCCACCGCATTGCTTACTTCCAATTGGTAAAACTTTGGTGTTTAGAATGCTCATAAATCTATCTTGACCAGCAATTGTTATAAATGTCAATTTGATATCCATTATACTAAAGAAAAGGAGTCAGAAAATTTTCAAGTAATTAAAGTTGCATACAAATAAATTCTATAGATTTTTGAAGGCTACACAAAATAGGGCAAATAATTTGAAATGACCACAACCCACCCCAAATATTTAAGCATTGAATTAAATCTATAGAAATTATTCTTAGTACGATATATTATGCAAAATTCAAAGGGTCAATCTAGCCCAAAATCTATTCTCATAAATTTCTTATGCTTACCTAAAAATTAACATAGAACTATGGGAAGCCACCATCCACATGTACCTTGCATGATTTAAAGAAAATTAAAATTATAAACAAACATGTTTTGTCTAGACCCTAGAAGATCAACAATACTTTATAAAGTTATTTCAGATTCGCAAATAAATCATATTGTTATTCGATCACAATAGCATCATGGGCATTAAAAAAATTTCTAAAAGGAAACTCCATTACGATTATTCTATAATTCACAAATCTCACCTTCATGCTCCTCAAACATAAAAAACATGGTTGGTTCATATCTACTTCCATGCAATACTACCAATTTCCCATGGAAGATCAACAATAGTTTACAAAATTATCTAAATTTCACAAGTAGCAACATATTTTTGTTGGATCACAAGAATGTCATGCATATTAAAAAGTTTCTTGAAATAAATCTCCATCATGGTCCTTCTATAGCTCACCAATCTAACCTTCATGATCTTCAAACATAAAAAAATATGGTTGAATCATATGTATTAACATCATATGGTCATATGCATATCCTAGACTCAAATGGAACTTTATATCCATCATCATGCTAATGGTTTTCAGGTAATGCTAATAAGAGATTTTTTTTTTTACAATGTGAGCATTAATATGAATGTAATAAAATTTCTCCACAATGTTTCATACAAGAAAATACTCTACTTTGCCTAGAGGTACAATAAATGTAGGTATCCCATATAAATTGAGAGGTAATGAAGAATGAATGCAATAATAATCCTCAAAAATATAATTTAATGTGAATTGGACAAAGCCTTAGTTAAATCTCACTGTTGAAAATATGCATATATCATATATAAATTGAGAGGGTATGAAGGATGAATGTAATCACAATACCTAAGAATTCAATTAAATATTCGTTAATTGGGTTTCAAGCTTACTATTGAGGTCCAATTGACACTTCAAGCTTTCTTAGATGTAAGTTCTATTAAGAAATATAAATATCCTCAATGCTTAAGTTTAAAACTATATTATTACCTTTATTTTAGAATGCTTATAGATATTATGTTCATCATAGGAAGTTTCAAGTGCAAAAAATAAGTGGTAATAAATTGGTTATAGGATTTGAACTACATGGAAGAGTCATATGTGATAATGAAATTAAAACAAATGATCTACTTTGATCTAGGGTAAAGTGATAATATTTTAGAATTAGGTTTATAAAAGTTAATATCATGGCACTTTTAAAGGAAATCTAAGAAAAATCAATGAACGTGGTATTTTTCAAGATAATAAAGGTAAACTACTCCACTTGATCAGAATCATATGGAACTATAACTAATAACTATGCATAGGCTTGGGTATTTATTATAGGGATTAAAATTGCAAGGAATAATGGATAGAAATATGTTTCAACTAAGGGAAATTCTTAAATTATCATTAATACTATCAACATCAATAGATGTGAAGATTAGATGAAAATAACATTTTTGCTGACATCCATAATTTATTGTTGGAGGCAATATCTTGGAAATGTGACCTTATTTATAAAGAAGGAAATTAGGTAGAAAATAATTTAACCAAACATGATATTTTTTGTATTGGTGAAATTTAAACTTTAGAAGGCAACTGACCAATTGGAGGATTATTTTTAAAGTGAAGTGCCCCATTAGAATTTTGATTCACAATTATTATCTATGTGGGTCTTCTTCCATAGTATCACATTATTTTGGGGCATCACATGGTAATTTGCTTAATCTTAAGTATAAATTGGACTTTGCACCATGTAGATAATAAAAAATTAACTCCATTATTATTATTAATGTGCAATTTTTACTCACACATACAACACATGGAAGGATGATATACATAGAGTACAATCCAAAAAAGTGATAGACCACATGGAAAGTAAATAAACTAAAATTAAAATTACATCACCAAAACAACCATCATAAGATAGAAGCATGAAATTTGTATGTGCCACACAACAAGCTAATAACTTATGATTAAGATACAAATATTTAAGACAACCACCCCCAATAGAAAAGATGGACAAATGTCACTAAGAATCATTCATACTAGAGAAAGGGATATTTCTTATAGAAGCCTAACATGACAACCTAAGGACTTCCACCCCATTGCTTACTTCCAATTGGTAAAACTTTGGTGTTTAGAATGCTCATAAATCTACCTTGACTAGCAATTGTTATAAATGTCAATTTGATATCCATTATACTAAAGAAAAGGAGTTGGAAAATTTTCAAGTAATTAAAGTTGCATACCAATAAATTCTATGGATTTTTGAAGGCTACGCAAAATAGGGCAAATAATTTGAAATGACCATAAACCACCCCAAATATTTAAGCATTGAATTAAATCTATAGAAATTATTTTTAGTACGATATATTATGCAAAATTCAAAGGGTCAATCTAGCCCAAAATCTATTCTCATAAATTTCTTATGCTTACCTAAAAATTAACATAGAACTATGAGAAGCCACCATCCACATGTACCTTGCATGATTTAAATAAAATTAAAATTATAAACAAACATGTTTTCTCTAGACCCTAGAAGATCAAAAATACTTTATAAAGTTATTTCAGATTCACAAATAAATCATATTGTTATTCAATCACAAGAGCGTCATGGGAATTAAAAAAAAATTCTAGAAGGAAACTCCATTACAATTATTCTATAGTTCACAAATCTCACCTTCATGCTCCTCAAACATAAAAAACATTGTTGGTTCATATCTGCTTCCATGCAATACTACCAATTTCCCATGGAAGATCAATAATATTTTACAAATTTATCTAAATTTCACAAGTAACAACATATTTTTGTTGGATCACAAGAATGTCATGTATATTAAAAAATTTCTTGAAATAAATCTGCATTATGGTCCTTCTATAGCTCACCAATCTAACCTTCATGATCTTCAAACATAAAAAAATATGGTTGAATCATATTTACTTCCATTTAGTATTATCAATTTCCTATAAATATTCCTTCATCATGTTATTATATAAATACAAACTATGTTATAAAAACATTATTCTTGATCAATAGCATATTATTTTTCAAAACTCAAATGTGTCCAAGTGTTCTCCTAAAGCTAATTACAAAAATACTCAATTTTATCTCTCATCATATTTTGATCATAGAAAAAATTTCAAATCTACGTAATAAACTCATATATAGAATCTTATAATGTTTTCCATAAAAAGAGTAGACATGAAAAATATCATGAACAAGATAATGCTACTGTAGACACCAAAACAGCACCAATCCGATTATGTGACTGCAAACACTGATCGCTTTGACAAACACAGCCCCTAGGGCAGCCCTCAGAGGTCAAACAGTGGTCCTAACCACTTTCATAGCAATTTTGTAAGGTCAAGAAGCAATTTGGCACATTTAGACACTTTGCTCAGTATTCGTCTCACCCAGGGACGAATACTAACCGGAATTCGTCTCACCCAGGGACGAATTCTGAAATCGTCTCACCCAGGGACGAATTCCAAGTTTAACGGGCAAAAAGAAGAATGGTGCCAAGTGGCAGCCCAGGACAGTCGCTTGATGACTCTCGCCTCGCACACGTGTGTGGGTGGATAGATAGGCCGTTAGAGGACTCGTCACAAGGGCAGCTTATGAGAGCCCAAGTCAATGGAGGACTCCCCTCCCTCATGGGAAGACATGACTGCCACATGGCACCTATGACCAACACATGGCATTTGTGCTTCCCTCTCAAAAGAGACCCCATGGGTCTATAAAAGGTGGGACTTTTCTCACCCAAAAGGACAGATTGAAGGAGATTTCAAGCAACGAAGTGCAGCCGAGTTGAACACCCACTTGCATCCCCTTTGATTCACCTTCTCACATCCACCAATCTCTTTTGCAAGGGAGGTTGTTGGGTGGCTTTTGGAAGCTTGAATCTGACCCAAATCCAACATATGGACACCTGAATCAACCAATTTGCCGACCCCCCAATCCTAAGAGGTTTTGGGCCCATCCCTAGTGGATTGGCGCCAAGATCAAGTGCCACCGGTGGGAGGCCCACTTGGGCACCCCCGCACTTTCTAAGTTTTATTCCAAAAGCATTCTAGATTATTGTTTCAGGTTGCATCTCATGTTATTCTATTTGGTTAACTCATAGCTTCAATTTCATAACATTTTGATCAGATTTTATCATGCTTTGTGTCGCTTTGTTGTTTCACTAACTTGCAGGTGGCGATATCGAATTCCCGAGGATAGAGGCCAAATTGGGAGAATCCGACCATCTGGGTCATCCCAAAATGGCCCCAATTACATAACCCCTCTATTTGTAGGCATTTTGTAGGTCTCGAGATTCGACATTGGAGCAGCATCAGGTCGGCTTTTCCAACACAGAAGAATTCGTCCCACCCAGGGACGAATAGCAGTCAGAATTCGTCCTGCCCAGGGACGAATTCCAGTTGAAGGCAGATTGGCCGACTGTCTCAGTGGCAGTGGCCTTCTGGTGATGTTTTCTATCCTCTGTCAAGTTTTTAGGTCATTTAGAGTCATTTTACTCACTCGATTTGGCTAAATGTTTGCATGCATCTTTTGGCGATTTTAGAGAACAAACACTTATTATGTGCAACAGGTGCTACTGACATCTTCGTTGTTTCTTTGTTCGTAGGAGGAGCAGCAGAGGTCAAAGACTCATCGACATCAGCGGCGACATCATCTTGGCCCGTCCATTTCAAGTGTGGGCACGCGGAAAGAGGAACCTTAAGTCTCGATTGTAGTCAAATTCTTTTAACGCTCCTAGCCCCTGAAAAGGGAGGAGGCGTATTTGTAACAGAGATCAAGAAAGTTTAATGAAAGGGCTGTGTTTTCTCCATTTGCTTGTGTCTCTTCCAATGCGTTTCTTTCATTTCATGCAATTTACATTTCTAGGACTTAAGCGTATTTGATTTTGAATGCATCGCAATTAGTGTTTCCTTCGCCCGAAATCTCGTGCTTTTAGTGGCGATCACGGTGGGACTCTGTTCCCTAGTTTTTAAGATCACAAAACTGATCAAATTTTTGTGTTTTGTGTTTGACAGTACATTTTTGGTTTTCGACTATTATTCGTCCTTGGTCGTGGCGATTGCTTTACCGAAATTCGTCCGACCTCGAGACGAATTCAAATTCGTCTCCTGGAGGGACGAATTCTGTTCTGTAATTCGTCTCACCGAGGGACGAATTTCTGTCTACAACTTTTCAGAGCAAAAATTCAGAAGCAACCGGTCCAGGCAGAGAAGAGGTAGGGATTTTCATAATCTCTGTTAAATTTTCTATTTCTGTTTCTGTTTCTTTAATTGTTTTCATTTAATCCTGCATTGCATTAGGGAAAGTCATTTATGCTTGTTTCATTTTCGTTAAATAAAATGAATCCCACACACTTCACGCAATAATTTTAAACCAAGGAGCTGGTCGTAAGACCCCAGCCCTTGAGCAAGACCAACGGTGGGTTCATCACCACCTTGGCTTAGCTTTGCATCCATTTCCCGATTGTCAACCCGTTGTTAGGCGTAAATCCCGACGAAAGCCGACCGAGTGTCGCCGGGGTGATTCCCATGCGCGCGAGGATAAGTCTTCTATGGTAGGTGCCATTAACAGGACAATCCCCCTTCCGTACCGCCTACGTACCATGTACCTTCTCGCTCTCACGTACCTATAGTCTCCCTCTCGTAAGGGCGGGTATATAGAGAGGTTGGTATATCGGCCTGGTTGGTATATTGAAGGGGCTACCATTTTGGGAGTTATATGAGCCGTCATAATGCATTTAAACGTTCTTCAAAACCTACAAAAACAAAACAAAACATCAAAATGCACTAAACCAGTTTAGGGCACACCAATAATCCTTAAAAGAGATAATCACGGTTTGCGCATGTGTGTGTTTATTTCTGCTTAGTGTAGACAAAAAGAAAAATCATCATAAACGAGATAAAAATCTACTTAGATAGTATAGAAGCAACGCAATGGTGTACACCCGTAGCCAAGCCCAATCAAGGGCAGAAGCTCCGAAAGGTACACAAGAAGAGGCACAAGTCGCCTTCGCTTCAGTCCTGAGGACTTGGTCATACCGCCTTATCGGTCTGGCCTACAAAAGAATCCGATTCAGAATCCTCGATGGGGTATGCCCATTCAAAGCAGCCCCTTTCGGGAAGACGCCCTACATGTAGACCTTGATGTAAACAGAGAATCACCTTCTGAGGTTAGACATGAGTGGCCACAGCGCGATGGAGCGCTAGAGAGGCACACTATCCATTTGGAGGGACAACGTGGATATGGCGTCCCTTCTTTACCTCCCATCAAGACGGAAAGACAAAATCCGGAGCGCAGGGCTCCTTACACAGGGCGAGCTAACTCCGCCCGCCCCGTCCAAACCCGTGAAAGAGAGTACGAGGAAAGCCATCGCATTCCTCGAGGACAACAAACAGCGTGGGAACCTTGCATTTCCGCACTTGCTAGGTATCATGATCATACATCAAGGCCAGAGCCTCGAGTACATGTCGCCCACCTCGACAGAGGGAAGCGACCCATTGAAACTTTAGATCAGCAAACTCGAGGCAAACACATAGGAGAAACATTCGAACCTCCCGAGAAAAATAGGGTAGACCAAATTGACCCGATAGTTGCTAGACAGGCCACCCGTCAAGCCCAAATCACGCGGCTTAAACAAAGTCATCAGGAGATAGAGTACCGACACCGCTTGGATAGAGAGCGCATGCAACGCGAAGCGGATGAGTTACGCTATGAACTACCTGAGAGGGAGCCAACCCCTCGCATCCAAAGGGCCGAACAATATGAGAGGCACAATTCGTTGGTGCAGGACAGGTCTCCACGACCTCGTCAAGCTTTGCCTCCGAGATCTTACAGACCCGAGAGGGAGGCCACTCCCCGAAACAATGATGGGTACCTTCAGCGAGGACTCGATCAAGGTCATAGGTCTCGCCCAGAGACTCCTCAAGAACTTTATGAGGAGTACGAACCAGAAATAGAATATGCTGAAACTCCCCATCAAGGCAGGAGGATTGCCATTCGGCCACCCCTCCATAGGCCCCCAGTTTACCATAACTTACAACGGGAGCGAACAAGAGAGGAAGAAATAAAATCTTTCGATGCATACCAAGCGCTATTAGAGCGTTTGGAGTCTGTGGAGACAAAAGCTGCTGGGCATCAAAAACCCACATTACGTCAACTCCGCAGTAATCCGGTGCATCCCTCAGTGCCTACACCTCTTTACCCCGAGCACTTCAAGTTGCCTCAATTGGCAATCTTTAAAGGTGAAGAGGACGCACAAGAACACGTTACAAGATTTCTAAGCCAATGCTTCGGCATCCAAGATAATGACGCATTGTTGCTTAGAACGTTCATAACCACATTCGCAGGCCCTGCCTCGGATTGGTTCACACAACTACCTAAACACAAGCATAAGCAACTTAGATCAATTAGTAGATGCGTTTCTTGAACGCTTTGCCTTCAACACAAGGAAGAAGGCATCACTGAGTGATCTCGGCGAGCCTCGAGCAATTTGAGGAAGAAACAATGGCAGCATATGGGAATCGATGGAGAGCTTTGCTTTCTAAGTTACCCTACCGTCCCCCTATGTCTGATCTCACACAGATGTTCGCAAAAAGTTGCTTAAAATCAATCTCTGGTCTATTGTTGCTGTGACAATACGACAGCTTAGAAGAAGCTTTGGCGCAAGCCAGAGTTATAGAAGAGATTAAAATAGGCGAAGGCGCAATCGCCAAGCCTAAAAAGAAAGAGTGGAATAAAACCACCAAAATCGGGACAACGCAACCACAACATGCTGCAGTTAACCAAGTTGCGATAAATGTTCCCGCGCCTGTGCAAGAAATGCAGCCTCAAAAGGCTAATTACCAGGCAGTGCCTCCTGCTTATGAAAGAGATAATAGAAGACAGGAGCAGAATCAGCAGCGTCGCCCTAGGCGACAATTCACCCCTTACACGGAGTCCAGGGACTCCCTATTTGACCGCTTGTCAGCGGCAAATTTAGTCACTCTGCCAAAAATTCAAAATATAGACCCTAATGCTCCTAAGCCTAGGGGATACAGAGAGGAATTGTATTGTAGATTCCATAGGCGCAGAGGACACGACTTAAATGGATGCTGGAAGTTCAAAGAACTAATCCAAGATTTGATCGACAATAGAACATTGGCCGTGGACAACCCCATAGCGCCAAACAACCAACAAATGGGGGTATTCAAGGACCCTTTGCCTGCCCACGAGGCACAGGCAAAACCACTCCAGATTAACGAGGTGCGACAGAATCTTCCCATGCAAGGATTTGTGGGAATGATTAGCATAGTGACAAGGAACAGAAGGTACCCAGCAGTTGCCCCCGAGGTAGCTACGAGGGAAGTTCCGACAACATCGCAGCCTCAACAACGCCCAACGCAGTTGCCTCCGCCTAGACCCGAAATCACGATACGGACCAAACTCACGCAGAGTTTGCGGACCACATCGGCTAGGCTGTCCATTTACGAGCTTATTCAACAGTCAACACCCCATAGGGAAGCTCTTATGGACATTTTAAAAGCCATCGAATTACAACCTCACGAAGCAAATTCTTTCAACAACTTCGTGGGACATGTGAAACAATGTACGGAGCCGGTCATCACATTCAGAGAAGACGAGGTAAAAATGATATCGAATGACATGGCAGATCCACCCCTGCACGTTATCGCGTGGGTCAACGGGATCCCGTACAAGAGAGTGTTGGTAGATACTGGCTCGTCCAGTAACATCATTACCACTGTAGCCTTAAAACATTTGAAGTCGCCAGCCTCTCACATCACAGCCTCCACGTACACACTGCGAGCTTTCAACGATGCAATATGCTCGACATCGGCACGTTGTTCTCGCCTATCCGGTAGGACAAAAGTCAATACCTACACTGTGCCATGTGTTAGAAGGCGAGATGGCTTATAATATACCGCTAGGGCGGCCTTGGATCGGGGACATGAAGTGTGTCCCTTCGATCGCCCACCGATGCTTAAAGTATGCTTATGAAGGAGAAATACATGTAGTCCCAATGGACTTAGAGCCCTTCAAGTATTGCAATGCGGTACAATTCATGCCTCAATCGACCCTCCCTTCAACACATTTGGATTTCCAGTTAAATCCATCTAAACAGGGTCCAATACCGTAGGCACCACTGGTGACCAACAAGGCAAAATCCCAGCCAGGTGAGACTTCATCACCTGCTCCTTCATCATCAACGCCACCTATCATGGCCCAACAGAAGGACAAGGGAAAACAGATCATGGAAGAGGTTAAACCCTTAGAAGAAAGGTTGCCCACAATTTCAATGATATCAACAGAAGAAACACCAAGCACAACAGAAACTAAGACTCCTGAACCACCAAACATGGAATGGACTCAGGAAGGACTACCGTTTCCTCCCACCCAATCATCAACAATCACTGTTGAAATGGCCAATACGGGCCTGGGGGAATATTTAGTGCAAAATGTTGTGGCGACGCCAGCATTGGAGTCAGTACAAGACATGGGAAGACCTCGCCTTCCCATAGGGACAGTTGTTCCTCTAGGCTACCCTCCAAACCAGACGAATTTCGTGTATGGGGGCCTTGATCATGGTCTTGAACCATGCCAACAAAAGGAAGCAGACGAAGAGCCTTTTGTTGAAAACATCAACTATCTGTCAAACCCAAATTTTGCCCTAAAATATCTCGGCCAATGCAATTGGCATGGATACGGGCTAGGCAGATATGAGCAAGGGATGCGGGTCCTTTGCCAACCAAGATATCAGATGCCATATGACAAGTCAGGAGTAGGGTTCAACCACCCCCGCCCTTAGACATCTTGGTTGAAAATATGCAAGGCCTAGAAATAGGCAACAAGGGGGGATTGGCACAAGATCCGTATGCCAATCCAAATACAGAATACACATTGGGAGACTACCTCCCATGGTCAACAAACACCCCTGGAAACAGCAATAATCCCTCTCCTTTGCTAGAGAGAGGCGAAAGTTCAGAGATTAATCCTCAAAGAGAACATCAACGACTTTCGGACATCTTTCTGAAGCTGTTCCCCTTAGAGGTTCCAGATGAAACAATACAGTGTCAAGGGAATCAGGTCCCTCCACCAAGAGTGGAACAACCACAATGGGACCAGATTAACTTACTGGAACAAGGAGGGTCCTCAACGTCGCAAGCAACAGTTGTCGAAGAGAATGAACATTTTTGGGTCTCCGAAAGTGATTCAGAAGATGAGACTGAGATGGACTATCTCAGACATGCGCGACGACATCACCGCCCTTTAACTCATGAAGATCTAATGGGACAGATGGGCATACGGTTAGGGCATGAATGGTGGGTAGACCCCGCAAGGTGGGACCAAGTATTGGATCCATGGCTCCAAATTCAAGATGAGCATCGTCCACCTCGAGATCCCATCATGACATCAGTGCCGAGAAAAGACCCTGCCATCCTTTTCGCAAATAGGGACGAATTCGCACCTAGGGAAGATCCATTCGTGCCCGTTCCCGTAGAGCCAGATCCAGAGTATAGGGAGCATCTAAAAGAATCGAGCTATCACACCCGCGGTTCTGGAGACCAAATTCATTCCATCCACATGATCTCCATTGATTTGACCGCACCCATCCGCAATCCGGCCGATCCATCACAATCATTGCACCTAGACATAGATGCCATCGACTGGGATCGCGTCAATTCACCTTTATCACCATCAGAGTACTGGCCTTTCGGTGAAATGCTTCATTCCACCCCAAGGACAACTCAAGATATTTTTTAGGCTGAAGAGGGACCCGAGGTTCCAAACGCAGATCTAAACTCAGCTAATGATATCCATTTGATCCCAACTCCACATCAGTTGGAGGACGGATCCCACATGTCAGTCGAGGAAACGACTGACGTAGACATCGGCTTAGACCCAACGAATCCACAGATTATCAAGCTGGGGGTAAGTCTTTCCCCCGAAGAGCAAGCCGAATACATCGCCCTTCTCAAAGCGAAGAAGGAAGTTTTTGCATGGTCATACAGAGACATGCCGGGACTAGACCCGCAGCTAGTCACGCATAATTTAACGCTTGATCCGACAATCAAGCCCGTAAAGCAAAAACTACGAAAGATGCACCCAAAAGTGGCCTTGATGGTCAAAGATGAATTACAAAAGTTGTTGGATGCACAGTTTGTCATCTGCGTGGATTATCCGCCATGGCTGTCCAACATGGTTCCCGTCAAGAAGCCCGACGGGAGGATTCGCATATGCACCGATTTTTGAGACCTAAACAAAGCGAGTCCTAAGGATGATTTCCCCTTGCCAAGCATCGACGCGCTAGTAGACGCTACAACAGGTCATGAAATGCTCTCCCTAATGGATGGCTTCTCAGGATACAACCAAATTCGTATCAATCCTGAAGACCAACTTAAAACGGCGTTCACAACGCCTTGGGGGACATTTTGTTATAAGGTCATGCCTTTTGGCCTTAAAAATGCTGGTGCTACCTACCAACGTGCCATGACATATATCTTCCATGATTACATGCACAAAACTATGGAAGATTACATGGATGATTTGTTAGCCAAGTCTCTTTTGCGCTCAGATCATCTCGATGACTTAAGCAAGATCCTCGATCGCCTCATAGAGCATAAGGTCAGACTGAATCCCAAGAAGTGCGTATTTGGCGTCACATCTGGAAAACTCTTGGGTTTTATAGTCTCAAAATGAGGCATCGAAGTGGACCCAAAGAAAGTCAAGGCAATCCTTGAAATGGCTCCCCCAACTACCATCAAGCGACTCAGAAGTCTGCAAGGAAAGGTCGCGTCGATTAAACGCTTCATAGCGCAATTATCTGACAAATGCCGACCCATGAACAAATTATTGCACAAGGGAGTTACATTTCACTGGGATGACGAGTGCCAGTCAGCCTTTGACGAAATCAAACAATACTTGGCTTCGCCGCCGTATTGGCACCACCTAGACCAGGAGTGTCGTTCTACTTATACATCTCAGCTTATCGAGGTGGCACTGGGCGCCATGCTAGCCCAAAAGAATGAACTTCACAAAGAACAGGCTACTTACTATCTTAGCCGCACCACGGTCAGTTACGAACTTAACTATGCATACGTTGAGAAACTCTGCTTGGCAGTGGTGTTTGCTACCAAGAAGCTACGCCACTACATGCCGAGCAACACTACGTATGTTGTGTCTAAGGAGAATCCATTGCGATACATGATGAGTCGTACTTATCATAGTAGTCGCACGGCGAAATGGATCATGTTGTTGACGGAATTTGACATTGAGTTCATTGGGCAAAAATCTATCAAAGGACAAGTCATAGCCGATCAACTAGCAGAGGCTCCTCTTGAAGACGATCAGCCTCTCATCATAGAACTACCCGATGATGGGGTCTTCCATGTCTCAGAATCGCCAGATTCTGATGAGCCTGAGTCACAGGCCGACATAACCCTATTCTTCGATGGTTCTAAATGCGAGCAAGGTGGTGGCACGGGAATTGTATTCTTCACACCGCAGGGCGCTCCAATGCCCCTGTCATTTAAATTAAACTTCCAATGCACCAACAATAATGCAGAATATGAAGCCTTGCTCCTAGGTCTTCAGACAACAATCGCCATGAACATCAAATGATTGAATATCTTTGGTGATTCGTTGTTAATAGTCAATCAAGTCAAAGGGGTATATCAATGCAAATGCCCAGTTCTGAAGGCCTATAAAGCCCTCGTGGACAAATTCCTAGCAAAACTTGAATGGTACGACATCGAGGCACTCCCTCGATCATCGAATCATTTTGCGGACACAATGGCCTCCTTGGGGTCATTAATCCCGCAAGACCTTTCCGGTGATATGACAACTATTCAAGTCAAAACCTTATCGCAATCCGTGATAGAGCGTGCAAGCTCAGACTTGACGCCAGGAATCCACATGATCCAGATTGAACCATCCTCGGATAAGTTCTTTCGAATCCGAGATCATCTGAAACGTGCCAACTGGGGTCCTTGTTTTCCCCCACTCCCACTAATAGCAACACAACGCTATTCTTACAAGTTCTATCCCATTCAACATTTGTTAGGGAAGAACTTCAAAGGGATTGGCTGTTCATACCGTCGAGGTTTCGATCAACAGGATCAGTATTTACCCATAAGAGACTACCTCAAGTTAGGTAATCTTCCCTTTGGATTGACGCACGCCGCAAAACGAACATTCAAGGAAAAAGCGGCTAAGTATGTCTTGATAGGAGACATTTTGTATCGTCGTAGCTATGACGGAATTCTTCTTCATTGTTTGGACCAGCAAGAGTCCACTTGGGCAGTCGCCCAAGCGCACGACGGTACATGTGGTGGTCACTTTAGTGGTATGGCCATCGCAAAGCGCATTCTTCGCATGGGCTATTATTGGCCATCTTTAGAGCGAGATTGTTGCGAATATGTCAAGAAGTGCGTGAAATGTCAACATCATGCCAATTTGATGCACGTACCTTCCCAGGCCCTACAGACAGTCCAGTCTGCTTGGCCATTTTCGTAGTGGGGCCTCGATCTAATCGGAAAGATCTCCCCTGCATCGTCAGGCCGTCACACGTTTATCATAACGGCCACGAGTATTTTACCAAATGGGTGGAAGCAATTCCGTTAACCTCAACGAAAGGACCCCGCATTGTGGAGTTCATCTTGCATAACATCATATGTCATTTTGGTATTCCATCCAAAATAATATCGGATAATGGGCCATCATTCAAGAACAAAGACGTGCGTGCTTTGACCACAAAGTACAAAATTCAACACAACTTTTCAACGCCCTATTATCCGCAAGCAAACGGGCAAGCAGAGGCATCAAACAAAACACTAGTGGCCATCCTTAAAAAGACAATCACAGACAATCATAAGGATTGGCACATACAAATCCCACTTGCCCTTTGGGCTTACCGCACTAGCGTTCGGACGCCAACTGGGGCAACTCCGTTTTCGCTCGTGTATGGCTCAGACTCTCGAGTTGGAAATTCCTTCCCTTCGCATATCAATGTAGGAGTTCATCGATGATGACACTGCACGGCAGGCCCGGTTAGACCAACTTACGTTGCTTGACGAACGACGCGTGAATGCTCTCGAGCACTTACGTATCTATCAAGAGCGGCTTAAGAAAGCTTACAACATGAAAGTTCACCTAAGGGACTTTCGGGTTGGTGATTTGGTTTTGAAGGAAAACCAACAGAACTCTAATTTGCCGTCCCACCTAAGGGACAAGTTCACGGCAAATTGGTTAGGTCCATATGTCATTGATAGCATGACAGTATCAAGGAAACAGAACCCTTGAATATCAGTCATTTGCGACCATTTTATATCTAAGAGAGCCATATCCCAAAAATGCTCCAAGGATCCATAAAATCACTTGGTCAAAACACAAAAGCTCCAAGGATTATCGCAATCACTTGGTCAAACCAAAAAGCTCCAAGGATTATCGCAATCACTTGGTCAAACCAAAAAGCTCCAAGGATTATCGCAATCACTTGGTCACAAACCAAAAAGCTCCAAGGATTATCGCAATCACTTGGTCAACCAAAAAGCTCCAAGGATTATCGCAATCACTTGGTCAAACCCAAAAGCTCCAAGGATTATCGCAATCACTTGGTCAAACCAAAAAGCTCCAAGGATTATCGCAATCACTTGGTCAAACCAAAAAGCTCCAAGGATTATCGCAATCACTTGGTCAAACCCAAAAAGCTCCAAGGATTATCGCAATCACTTGGTCACCCAAAAAGCTCCAAGGATTATCGCAATCACTTGGTCACCCAAAAAGCTCCAAGGATTATCGCAATCACTTGGTCAACCAAAAAGCTCCAAGGATTATCGCAATCACTTGGTCACACCAAAAAGCTCCAAGGATTATCGCAATCACTTGGTCACCCAAAAAAGCTCCAAGGATTATCGCAATCACTTGGTCACCCAAAAAGCCCCAAGGATTATCGCAATCACTTGGTCACCAAAATGCTCCAAGGATGTCCACAATCACTTGGTCAAAAAATCAAAAATAATCAAAAACAACAAAAATTTGCATCTCATATCTAGGCATACTCAAATTCATCAATCGAGAGCTCTTCTCGCACCTCATATTCATATTCACAAAAATAAATCCATCAAAAATACAAAAACATGTAGCTGCATTAAGCATTGCATCCATACATTGCATATTTGTGGTCGTATAGGTCAAAGGCACCATAGGCTGTAATTGCTCTACTAGACCATCTTATTCCACACTGTTCCATTTTACAAAAACAACAAAAACACCATGCATTGCTTTTACCACACTAGAGTCAATGGTCTTTTAATGTATCAAGAGTTTTCATGATTCAGTCATCATTTTGCTCTTTAGCCACGTAATGTACCAAGTCAACAGATTTTACGAAGGTAGAGTCATACTTGAAATACACCTTGTTACGTAACATCCCAACACAAATTAAAACACATAAAACAATTCCTAAGTTGTGTGAACGAAAGATGAAACCCGCACAGTAATCCAAGTCACCAAAAGCGAAACGGTTATCTTGCTCATCCCCCTGTGCGAATGACCCCAAGAATGCTGAGAGTTGGCAAAAGGACAAGCATCCTCCCTACCCAATTCCCTAAGAATCCCTAGTTCTCAATAGTTGCAAAACATCAAAAATTTGCAAAACGTCAAAAATCAAATATTTGACATCATACAATGCACACATCAAACGGCACAAACGATAGTGATTTTCATCACTCCATATCCCCAATCCCTTGCTCAAAAGAAAAACAAATCAAAATAAACAGTGATCTTATCACTACAAACGAGCAAGTATCCCAATACAATTGAAGAAAAGAAGGGAGTGGAACTTGAATCCCTGGAACTCTCAACATTCTAAAAGGTCATAAGGCAAGCCTCAGTATCGATTTGGTTGATAGCCTATCGATAATTGGCGGTAAACCTCTCGCATGACGATATATCTGTCACATTAACTTGCGTACGGATCAATGTTTGCATGTGGATGAGCTAGCTTATGGCATCCTTGGATAACACCGCAGATTAATCTAACTAAATACAACAAAGGAGTTAGTGGAGCTAATTAGGTGATCCTCAGTACAGGTTCGGTTGAAAGCCCATCTGGCACTGGCGGTATCCTGATAAATACCACAATAATGAACTCAATTGCACACACGGGGATGTGAAATAGCTTGGTCAAAAACAAGTCTGATTCATACCTTGTTCAAAAGTCTTGTAAGACAAAGTACAGTCGTGGCTAGTGAGTTAAAATGTCTGAGTCTCGGAAAACCTTAGCTACATTTATAAACCAACTGCGCTACTTTTCATCCTTACAATACCATCAGAAAATACAAAAAGAGAAAACCACATGTATACATACAAGAGCCATACATCATAGCAATCGCCTAAAAATGAATTAAAGAGCGTCTTAAACAGCCTATGGTGCCGTAACCAATCACCACAAATATCATTCATCAATTTCACTTTGCATATCAAAAAGAAATCAAAAACATTTGCATTCATCATAACATAAGCATTCATCAAAATAAATAAACATGCATACATCCATAGCCATTAGCCATCATGCATAACAAAAATCAAATCATCACATGTAAAAAAACCACAATAAAACCGGTATATATATATATATATCGTCAAAAAAAATGCCCGCAGGCTACAAAACTGGTCCTCAATCCCCGCAATCATATCCAAAAACCCAACCTAAAGCGTCGACCACCATAATCACGCAGGATCGGTGCGACGGGAACTACCCCCCGTGGTGTGGGTCCTATGGGACCCTGCAGGGCGGCTACTGCCAGCCCCCGCATCATGCCTGCTACCGCCTCCCTCATCTAATCGTCGACGACGAGATGATGCTGACTGCTCAGTCGCACTATCCCTCGTCCGCCGTGAAGATCCACTGACCGAGGGCTCAGGTAGTCGCCCACCAAGGCGGATGACCTCCCTCTCCAAGTCTATCCGGTGCCGACACCACTCGCCTCTCGCCGATGATAGTATGACACCGCATCGTCGCGCTGTGCCAGAACCCTATCCCGCTCTGCCAGCTGAGCCCGTAGGAGATCCCTCTCCCGCCTCGCATCCCCCAACTCCAGATCCCGTATCCGCAGCAGCTCTGTCAGTCACGCATTTTCAGTGCGTATCTCAGACTCCACCTCCTCTGTGTCTGCCTGACGAACAGGACCCTCTGGAACAGCAGCCTGCTCTGGCTCCCACTGCTCCTCCACGTCCTGCATGTCCGGCTGATCCGGAGCGCCCAAGTCTACATCCTCATCCCCCACATCCAACATGTCCGCATCATCCAACGGACCTCCCCAATCATCCCCTGCTGCCTCAAGACCCTCCACTACCGCCTCCGTGCCTCCCAGTGGCCCCTCTCCTCTCCATCGCCGTAGTACCCACCACGAGTCATACTCAGTGGTAGTCCCGACGTCATCTACGTCCGGGACGTCAATAACCACATCTGACTCCTCGCCCAATGGCGCGGTGACCGGTGGATCTAAATCCCTCTCATCTCCCCACCGTCGATAGACCACGGGCTCACCAGGAAACCCCTGTGCACCCCAAACTGTCGTGTAACCCGGCTGTATGAAAAGAACTCATGCTCCGTCCCGTGCCTCCCAGTCAACCACCGCTCCCTGCGTACCCGACGGAGCCACTCTCCAGCCTCTCGCCAGGCTGGACATCCCGATAAGGGCGCCAAAACACCTCCCCTGGAGTGAGCCGAGAAAAGGCATCGGTATAGTGCTCTACAAACACTCGCCCATCGTCGACTTCGCCTGCTCCGCAGACCGCCGCCACAAAACTGCATAGCCTATCTCCGTGTCATCCATCGCCGCCCGAGTCATCCACGGTAACCCGGTCGGCCTCTCCACTACTATGTGCTGCCAACCCCAGCACTGCAGCAGATAACTGCAACTGACGCCCTTCCGCTGCTGACAGCGGACCGCATACAGCTCCCCGTAGAGCTGTGCCAACAATGTTTGTCCCCATCTCAAAATCAGTGGTGCCTCTATCGGGCACTCTACCAACTGCCATACCAAATCCAATAGGTTCCACGGGAACCTCGCGCCTGACGAATCAGGGAGAAGCATGTTAGAAATAAGGCCCATCAAGAATGCGTGTCTCACTCCTAACACCCCCTCTCCTCGCCACCAACCAACCAAAATCCCGCCAGTCTGGCAGTCCACCTCAGCTGTCTCCACTGGGTTCGTTACACCCAGCCGCTCCCCATGCCCAAAGCATCTCGTAAGTACAGTCCGCTGATCACGCGGTGATGTCCTAATAGGCAATCCATCTATCGAAATCCGAAGCAACCGATAGACATCCTCCAAAGTCACGAGTCATCTCCCCTGTCGAAAGATGGAACGTGTTGGTCCGAGGATCCCAAAGTTTGATCGGGGCCATCAGATAGGCCTGATCCGGGACCACGGCTCTAGTCGAGACACCTGCTTGAGCCCAAGGGCATCAAGCCATTCCCAATCACCATCGCCGTGCACCCCGCGCCTCAGTAAAGGCGGTAGGTACACGGTACCGGCTCCTAACCTGCAAAAGAAAACAATTCAACAAAAAAATTAAAAATCATGGAAAAGAACTGTACAACATAAAAAGAAAATTCAAGTAGTTGTCTTCAATCCAGTTTCAGGATTTAAGTTTTAAAACACATTTTGAAAAACAGAATCACAAAAACAATTAAATAAAACAAGTGCAAATTTAAACAAAAATAAGCTCTAGAAGACACTTACAGGTTTCGCTTCGGCTCCGCCGCTCGAACCAGTTTGTGCACTCATGATGGCAGAGAGAATTCCAAGCGCTTCGCTTCGCAGAATTACCTCCTCCTCCCAGAGCTCCAAAATCGCAAGAAAAAAATGACACAAATGAGCCCAAATTCAAGTTTTGGCCCTTAAATAGGCCTTTTGAGCTGGAATTCATCCTTGATCGGGACGAGCACTCAGGTTAGCGCTCGTCCCACCCAGGGACGAATTCTAGAATTCGTCCCACCCAGGGACGAATTCAAACCACACTTCAAAAACATCAAAAAATGATCAAAAATGCACTAAAAACAGACAATAAATTTGCCCGATAAGAGTGCTACTGCACCTGACATCCAGAACATACAAAATAGACATTGGAGTCACAAATTATCACTATCCTACTCCCTAAGAAGGCTACCATAGCCGGACCGCTCCACGGGAGACGGATTTTCGAAAATTTAATCCCCAAATGGTGTCACAAAAAACAACAAAAACAACAAATAAATGCAACATAAAAACAAAGCAATAAGCATTGCCGGACACAAGTGCTCTTGCACTTAACCTCTAGGCAAAGAAAATCGATGTCGGGGTTCAAATTGTCACTCTCTTACTTCCCCAAGAAGGCTATCATAGCCGGACCGCTCCACGGGAAGATGGGTTGTCGATGATTTCACCCCATTATGGCATCACCAAAAGGGTTAACACCCACCAAAAATAGGTCCAAATGTTGGAAAAATTGCACATGCTTAACGATAAACCATCTAAAGGCACCCTTGCACAAGTCATCTTGGGTCAAGCGACTCGTCGCTTTTCTCATGAAGGTCATTCCCTCATCGATTCGTCGCTTGAGGGGGTAGTCACACTTAGTCACCAATCAACAATCACACACCCAATTAAGGAAAATGACATGCATTCAAAGAATCATTGACAAAGACAATCACGCTCCTGCTTGGGGCAGTAAACAAGCAACAATCAAATCAATCAAACACTTGGCATTTCGTGAATCATGAACACAAGGTTCCCCTGAGGATAAAAGGTTGCGCCCTTTGCCTAATCATGACTGATCAATGTCCAAGTTCAAGTCACACCTCACCAAAATAGGTTAACACTTGAAATCAAACTCCTTAGCTCGTCAGAAGCAAGGATTCAAGAATGCATGCCCTTTCCATGCTTGGGGCATCAAAAGTTGGTTAGGTTACCAAGAAACCCTAATCATTAGTGCTTTGGTTATCTATTTTTGCTCGACGCTGCGCTATGCACAACGCATCCCAAAAAGGGGCATCTGTAGACACCAAAACAGCACCAATCCGATTATGTGACTGCAAACACTGATCGCTTTGACAAACACAGCCCCCAGGGCAGCCCTCAGAGGTCAAACAGTGGTCCTAACCACTTTCATAGCAATTTTGTAAGGTCAAGAAGCAATTTGGCACATTTAGACACTTTGCTCAGTATTCGTCTCACCCAGGGACGAATACTAACCGGAATTCGTCTCACCCAGGGACGAATTCTGAAATCGTCTCACCCAGGGACGAATTCCAAGTTTAACGGGCAAAAAGAAGAATGGTGCCAAGTGGCAGCCCAGATGACGCCGCTTGATGACTCCCGCCTCGCACACGTGTGTGGGTGGATAGATAGGCCGTTAGAGGACTCGTCACAAGGGCAGTTATGAGAGCCCAAGTCAATGGAGGACTCCCCTCCCTCATGGGAAGACATGACTGCCACATGGCACCTATGACCAACACATGGCATTTGTGCTTCCCTCTCAAAAGAGACCCCATGGGTCTATAAAAGGTGGGACTTTTCTCACCCAAAAGGACAGATTGAAGGAGATTTCAAGCAACGAAGTGCTGCCGAGTTGAACACCCACTTGCATCCCCTTTGATTCACCTTCTCACATCCACCAATATCTTTTGCAAGGGAGGTTGTTGGGTGGCTTTTGGAAGCTTGAATCTGACCCAAATCCAACATATGGACACCTGAATCAACCAATTTGCAGACATCCCAATCCTAAGAGGTTTTGGGCCCATCCCTAGTGGATTGGCGCCAAGATCAAGTGCCAACGGTGGGAGGCCCACTTGGGCACCCCCGCACTTTCTAAGTTTTATTCCAAAAGCATTCTAGATTATTGTTTCAGGTTGCATCTCATGTTATTCTGTTTGGTTAACTCATAGCTTCAATTTCATAACATTCTGATCAGATTTTATCATGCTTTTTGTCGCTTTGTTGTCCCACTAACTTGCAGGTGGCGATATCGAATTCCCGAGGATAGAGGCCAAATTGGGAGAATCCGACCATCTGGGTCGTCCCAAAATGGCCCCAATTACATAACCCCTCTGTTTGTAGGTGTTTTGGAGGTCTCGAGATTCGACATTGGAGCAGCATCAGGTCGGCTTTTCCAACACAGAAGAATTCGTCCCACCCAGGGACGAATAGCAGTCAGAATTCGTCCTGCCCAGGGACGAATTCCAGTTGAAGGCAGATTGGCCGACTGTCTCAGTGGCAGTGGCCTTCTGGTGATGTTTTCTGTCCTCTGTCAGGTTTTCAGGTCATTTAGAGTCATTTTACTCATTGTTTTAGACAAATGTTTGCATGCATCTTTTGGCGATTTTAGAGAACAAACACTTCTTATGTGCAGCAGGTGCTACTGACATCTTCGTTGTTTCTTTGTTCGTAGGAGGAGCAGCAGAGGTCAAAGACTCATCGACATCAGCGGCGGCATCATCTTGGCCCGTCCATTTCAAGTGTGGGCACGCGGAAAGAGGAACCTTAAGTCTCGATTGTAGTCAAATTCTTTTAACGCTCCTAGCCCCTGAAAAGGGAGGAGGCGTATTTGTAACAGAGATCAAGAAAGTTTAATGAAAGGGCTGTGTTTTCTCCATTTGCTTGTGTCTCTTCCAATGCGTTTCTTTCATTTCATGCAATTTACATTTCTAGGACTTAAGCGTATTTGATTTTGAATGCATCGCAATTAGTGTTTCCTTCGCCCAGAATCTCGTGTTTTCAGCTACAATAAAAACATAGAAATGTGAAGGTTTATAATTTATTCAATAGGGTATTCTGTAAGTATGAAACATCACAATTTTGAAGGTAAAACATGATTGTTGGGGAATTGTCCCTAAAGCACATTCTTTCAAATATGTATTTATACTTTCTTTTCCATATACTATAGCATAAGATCTTATGGTCAATATTATCCATCCTAAATATAAGATTGGTCTGTCCAATAACAACATTTCAAACTACATATTTTTATACAAATGCCTTGTTTATTAACATCATATGGTCATATATGCATATCCTAGACTGAAATGGAACTTTATCTCCATAATCATGCTAATGGTTGTCAGGTAATGCTAATAAGAGATTTATTTTGGTTACAATGTGAGCATTAATATGAATATAATAAAATTTGTCCACAATGTTTCATACAAGAAAATACTCTACTTGGCCTAGAGATCAAAAAAATGTAGGTATCCCATATAAATTGAGAGGCAATGAAGAATGAATGCAATAATAATCCTCAAAAATATAATTTAATGTGAAGTGGACAAAGCCTTAGTTAAATCTCACTGTTGAAAAGATGCAGATATCATATATAAATTGAGAGGTTATTGAGGATGAATGTAATCACAATACCTAAGAATTCAATTCAATATTTATTAATTGGATTTCAAGCTTACTATTGAGGTCCAATTGACACTTCAAGCTTTCTTGGATGTAAGTTCTATTAAGGAATATAAACATCCTCAATGCTTAAGTTTAAAACTATATTATTACCTTTATTGTAGAATGCTTATAGATATTATGTTCATCATAGGAAGTTTCAAGTGTAAAAAATAAGTGGTAATAAATTGGTTATAGGATTTGAACTACATGGAAGAGTCATATGTGATAATGACATTAAAACAAATTATCTACTTTGATCTAGGGTAAAGTGATAATGTTTGAAAATTAGGTTTATAAAAGTTAATATCATGTCACTTTTAAAGGAAATCCAAGAAAAATGAATGAAGGTGGTATTTTTCAATATAATAAAGGTAAACTACTCCACTTGCACAAAATAATATGGAACTATAACTAATAACTATGCATAGGCTTGGGTACTTCTTATAGGGATTAAAATTGTAAGGAATGATGGATAAAAATATGTTTCAACTAAGGGAAATTCTTAAATTATCATTAATACTATCAACATCAATAGATGTGAAGATTAGATGAAAATAATGTTTTTGCTAACATCCATAATTTATTGTTGGAGACAATATCTTGGAAATGCGACCTTATTTATAAAGAAGGAAATTAGGTAGCAAATAATTTCACCAAGACAAATAATTTAACCAAACATGATTTTTTTTGTCTTGGTGAAATTTAAACTTTAGAATGCAACTGACCAAGTGGAGAATTATTTTTAAAGTAAATATGATATAAGAGATCAAGTTTATTCCATGTAAATTGTCTTAATTTTTATCTAGTATATATTCCTATATTTTTAATAGAAATAGAAGTAATGTAGAGGTTATCCCTTGTACTTTAGGGTTTCAAGAGCAACACAATAAGAAAATTAGGATGAAAAATATAATTATGATAAAGGAATATCCTTGAACTTTAGGTTTTATAGGGCAACATAAACAAGAAAGTATTTTTGAGGTTATTCCTTGCACTTTAAATTCTTCAAAGAAAGAAAAACCTATAGATGAAAAATATCAGTATGAGCAATATATAATAATTGAAGAGATTGATGAATATGTAAGTGTTTGTGGGAATAGAAAAAGATAAGAATACAAAAGAAGAAAAAATAAAGAGAAAAAGAAACTCATCGAGATATTGATACGAGAGAACAAAAGCAAATACCGCAAGTTGTAATAAGAAGTGGGTCAAAACCACAAATAAAAAGTGATGATAAAAATGATATAGTCAAAATAAAAATAAATTTTATGCTAAGTAGGACATAAGAGTCTTGTATTATATAAAGAATAGGAAATTTTGAAAATCCTAGACATATGAGGAGTTCAATAATAAAGTATTCAAGAGTCACATTTTCATGTCTATATTATGGAGTACCTAAAATAACTACCATTGGAAATGGTTCAATCCAAACAGTGGTTATAGGTAACCTAGAAAACTTAGTTTTATCTATGTCTATTTGGGTTCTCAACTCACAACCACCCATATATCATCTCTCCATCATGTGCACAAGGGATAATCATTAAGAAATTTGGTTAAGTAAAAAGAAATAGCTATGGGAGGTAGATGAAAATCGTAGGATATCATCACAAAGAGAGAAAATTTACTCTAATGTATTTTTTCAATGGAGTTGTTGGATTAAGCTTATCTACAATAATGATTCCTTCAAGAAGAGACCAAAAATTAAAAGCAATATAGTTGCAAGTCGTATATTGGAGTACTTTGAATAGGAAGCCTCGTGGACATATAAAATGTCATCATCTATAGTGCACATCCTTTCAATAGAATTATTTATAGATCTTTAACTTAAAAGAACTTGAAAAAAACTAAGATCTAGAACATAGGGGTAGGGATCACGAAAGATAAGAAAGAAAGTTTAAAATCTATAAGAGCAATAAGTTCCAACTGAGGGGTTGGCACTACCTTTGAATGAGGTTTTGTCAGTCTACACTTTCCAATATTCGAAAATGGAATATGTACAATAGTTTTGAAAAGCATAAAGGGAGGTTAAATATATGAAGATCATAGGTTCTTAAAAATTCTAAAAAAGAAAAGTTTTGACGTCCTATTTAGCCCAAGGATATTAAAAAGATAAATAAAATAGAAAAGTTCTAAAATATGCAATAAGAAAATAAGATGAAAGAAAAATTCCAAAAAAGTAGACTATGCGATGCAAAACTTCCAAAAAGAAAAACATCAAAAAGTTTTTATTGGAGCACGAAAGAGAGGGCTTCGTCAACATACTTTCGATAAAAAATATTGAGCTCAATATCTAAAGTTTTGTAGTTCTAATATAGAATATTGAGGAGAAAGTTCTGATAAGAAACTAAGCACTCCAAGAAGCAAAGAGTGATATAGCTAGCTTAGAGGGTGAAAGGATCAAATCAATTTATAAAACATCAATGATAACACACAAGATCCAAATAGGATAGTTGAGCTAAATTTCTGAGTGAATTTCTAAAGGGGTTAAAGTACACCTACTAACATCATTTAGATTTTCTTGTCCTAGAAAAATGGGTGACCTATCGAAAACAATAGCATGGCGCCTTCAATGGCAACAATCTAAAATCTGACATAGTAATTAAAGAGGGAATTTTATATCAAAATTTTAGGATTCCAAGAATGTTGGATAAGGGATGTTAGTAGTAGTTGAGCAAACAACACTTAGGAATTGATGATCCTAGATTTGGAAACCTCAAAGTATTTCAATAGCATAGTCAAGAAAGCAATAGAGGGGCATGATCATAAATAACTACCCTAGTTTTGGTGAGAAACTTCCCCTTTTTGTAATTTATGAATAGAAGTTTTAGTATTGTAAGGGATCATTGAGTTCTATAACTTCCCCTTTATTTTATTTGTTTAGTAGCATATGTACACTAGTTGTTTATGAATATGTTTTTGAACCCAAACATTAGGCATAACTTGTAATTTTTTCATATTCACATATAAGTATTTTTATATCCATTTCTTATAAGTATTTTTATTTATTTGTCTATACTAGAGGTCATGACTAATTGATTTATGTCTTATTTCCTTTATACACAACCTAGACTTCACTATGTTGAGAGGAGGAAGTGTTCCTTGAGTATTGTTCATGATATTCACACATTCATGTCTTGTTGTTATGCTATCTTTTTTTTTACAATTTCTCTAACCCTTTTACCCTTAAATATTGTAGATTAGGACAGAGTAGAAAGTGCATTAAATATCACATCTTAAAAAGAACTAGCCTTGTAAAAAACCTTAGATTGAGCCAAACCTTGTGTTCTGAAAGTATCCTTTCTATGTTACTTTATGCAACGCTTGATAATCTGAAATTTATGGTCCTTGCAATTGGATTGGACAAAAAAAATGAAAATTGAATTCATAATATTTCATGAATTTTTCATAATAGATTTTTTTTATATTCTACAATTCAAAAATCAAGGGAAGGCTAACATGTATTCAACTATAATCAAGTGGCATTAGATCAACCAATTATATTCCTCCTCATTTAAGGAGGATACCAAGGTTCAAATATTACCAAGCAATACATAGATAATATCTAAACTTTGTTGTAATACCACTATGTGATGATGATGTAATACATGTGGGATCGTTTCAATCCCATATATCCAATTAAAAAATATATATATTCAACTACAAAATAAAACAATTTACACATACATATTTTTAACTAGTTAAGCTAGTACAATTTATTATAAACATACGTACTTTTATTAGAAAATGCTTATATATTAAAAAAATTATTATATTTAACTTATAAATAATAAATTACATTTATTAAATTTAAATATAAGCTTGTCATTCAAAAAAAGATTTATTGCATGTTAGAAAATTATAATATTATTTTTCATAATATTATGAATCACTAATAAATGAAAAATAAGATGTGATCCTATGTATACAACCAGCATTTCATATATAATATGAAAGAAAAAGCTACATCACACAACACACTCATAATACCCTACACCTATTTATCTCATTTCCAAAACAGAAATAAGTAGTATCAAATGAAATCACACCCCATGCTTAAGTCTTACCATGCTAAAGCTATCTAAATTTCTTCCTCGAGCATCTTCAGCTAAAACTTTATACATATGCCTATCATTTTCTAAACTCTTAGTAAATCATGCAGTTTAAATTTAATGAAAGATTACAAAAATTACATCCAACCAGTGCAATGAAGCAAATTTCTAATTAACATAACTCTCAGGATATTCTTTCTTTCCGCACAAAAAACGGTGGTTCCCCTCGCAAAGATTCAAAACCCTCCATTACATCGACCTCGTCTTGTTCACTACAAACCCTAGCCTACACTTCACAAATTTAGTTGGCCTCAGTCGACAATCTCGACGGTCTTCGAGGTTTGGCCGCCTCTAGACCCGACCTCAATCTCGCGCACCACATCCATGCCTCCAATCACCTGCCCGAACACCACGTGCTTGCTTGAGGTTCCTATGTTTCTTCACAAATTTCTCATCGGCAAACTTGAGTAGAAATTTAAAGAGGTTCAAGTCCGTCGTGAGTAGGCAGAAATTTAAAGGAAACTTAATGGTCAAGGAATTTCATTTATTCTAAATCTTAATAAATAAGAGATATTTATCCGTTTAAAAGGAAACTTGATGGTCAAGAAATCTCATTCATTCTCAAACATAATGATAAACTAAGTGTGTCTTACGAAACACCTTGCATGCGTTTTTCGAGATTACCCAAAGTGGAGGCGTCACCCAAGTCGAAGAAGCCCAAGCAAGGGATGTCAGCTCCTCTAGCAAAAGAAAAGGAAGAAGAAGATGAACCAGGAGAAGCGGTTCCGAAACCAGGCAGCAACCCAAAACCGTCAAGAGAAGAACCCGCAAAAGCCAGCCTAGGGCGGCAGAATAATCATAATATCAATGATAATAATTTCCCTTCTATACCATACCCTCAAGGTAATAATTAATTATTGTTATGATTATTGTTCTTGAAATCTGGTTTTATAAGCCTGGATTGTGTATCATGGAGGGACAAGCGAACCGGTTTTCATTCATATGATTGTTATTGTTAGGTTTTTGGGAAAGCAGGAAAAAAAATGTTAAAACCATCACAAACATAGGAACCTGGTGGTTGATTGGCGTTGGATGTTTATGCCTGTATATGTTTCAAATTCACTATCGTAGGAGCAAGTTCCGCCTCTCCTTCCCGCTGTTAGCTGGCCCGCCGCCACTAAGGGGGAATCTGGTGAATGGGATTCTAGATGCTAACCACCCTCTTCATTTTTTTCTTTTTCTTTTTTCTTTGTTTTGGCGTTAAGGGTTGCGACTAATTAATTAAATGAGTTTAATGCAATGGTAACTAAGTACCCTCTTCATTTTTTTTCTCTGGGTTATTTGTCAAATATTATTATTATTTTGAGTTCAAGGGTAGTGATTGAATCAGTTCAATTCATGGGTGAACATTATTGTCATTCTCTCCTTTGGCACGAGCGTGCATAGGCTTCTGCACCTGCGACAATGAGAGTGAGCGTAGCAGGTTTTTGATGCTTTAGAGTACACAACATACTAATATGCTGGCACATAGGGATCCACGTGGGCTGGTAGGAGGCAATATTTACCCCCTCAAAGGCAGTATTTACAACTCAAACCTGGGTTTAAGTCAGGTAAATTTATGTTGTTTCTGTCTCTATTATAAGTGAAGTAAATCTATGTTGTTTGTCTCTATTCTCTTCCTTTTTCTTCCGCTCTGCTGCAAGTTGCAACCGACACCACACAGGCCCTACCGCCGTGGCATATCTCTTTGTGGATAACACGGTTGGATAAGAGCAGTTCTCTTGTTCTGTGGTTGCAAATGATTGAACTATTTTTCTTTGCAATTTCGTGGCTTTATTTCATCAGCACAGGAGTTATTCTGGAAACTTATGTCATCTGCAACCCTTTTAGATCAATATGAATGTATCACTATTGCAGTATTTTTCTTCCTTACTACAATTTATTATATAGTTGTTTTATAACAATTTGAAAGTTTCGTATTGTTATATCATTGCTACCTATTTTTTAGTTGTATTATAAAAATTTGAAATTTTGGTAGTGTTATATCATCACTAGCTAATGGTATTAAGATAGCCTAAATATTTTTTATATAACTTCACAAGCTCAATATATATTTTTTCAACAAACCATTTTAATTAAATTAAAAATATTAGATAATTTTAATTAAATTAAAAATATTGTATAATTAAATGAGAAGTGAACCAATTACCCCTCAATTTGGGGGATCGAATGGTCGAGATGTGATTCGCTTTATATTTTGGTGAGTTTGAAGTCCTCACGTTTCTGAAACAATAATTTTTTATGCTTCTAACACAAGGAATTTTTATGTTGCAGTCGGTGATCATAATTCTGACACTTTAATTTTTGTGAGAAAAGGTATCTAGATGAATATTTTATATTAACCTTATAGTTAATTGTTTATTTTATCTTTTTATAATTAAATATCTTTCATATATATATTTGTCAAAAGATGGAATCTTACAAGGATGTTTATTATGTTCAATGTTTAAAATATTTTGGTGATGAAAAAGTGGTGAATCATTTAAGTTTATTTTTGTGTTAGGGTATTAAAAATAAAATAAAATATTTTTTTCTTATTTTTTGTTTTGTAAGATCCTCTTTTGGTGCTTAATAAGCGCTTGCATTAGGCTGATAACCTTTTGCAAGATCAGGTGTAAGTCCAGACTATTGAACTAGGGGAAGTACTTGGGCCAACATCTACCTTAAAACTCTTTGTGGGAAGTACCCTAGGATTTTTTTTAATTTATATTTATTTTTAATATTATTATTATATTATTTAATATTAAGTATTTATTGTATTATGACATTAATTATTTTTAAAAATTTGTTATGTGGGATTGATATGGACCCCAATTGTATTATCTTATAACAACATAGTAATATTAGAACTTGGTTTTTATACATGTATCTATTAAAACCTTCATCTTAACATCCTATTAATTTATGTATTGTCTACTATTTAGCTACAAGTATGCTTGTTTTTTAGAATTAAAACATTCAACAAGAGCGATGCAAAACACTATATCGTATTTTATACTTATTTCATAAAAATGATTTCTACAAATATTATATTTGTTACAATTCCTTGAACACCTCGAGACTTGGAGATATGTTTAAGCAATATAAACATAATAAGAACAAGAAAAATAATGGAATATAATGGTCAATTGCAATAGGTAAAAAAAACTAGCTCTCCATAGTCCTTACTATAAAAGAACACTATACAAAAATAAAAAACCAAAGGCAAATACTAGATAAATATCCTTGAATACCTCTTCCTTTATAATTTTAATATGTATTTCTACATTTCCATTGACTACATGGCCAACAATAACACGTAAGCTAGCCATGCACACCAATATTGATGTTTTAACAATGCTCATTGATTCCTTTATTTCTTCCTCTGATTTGATCTTAAAATTTTGGTCAGAATCCACTTCCTCAAATTATTCTTTAGCATGTTCCTCACAAGATTTTTTTGTAGCTTCTCCCTCTACTTTTCATAGGTTAAAAAATAATGACACCACTAATTCTTGAATATGTTCTTTTTCAAGGAATCTCATTTGCTTGATCTTATTTTCTAGTTCTTTAAGATCTATCAAAAAATTCTTTGTAATGACTTTCTTAATGAACTGCAAAATCAAAAAAACTAATATTTTTCAATTTTAGAACATGATAATTTCAAAGAGAAGACACTGGCCATAAATCAATGATATAGAAATCAAAGTACATGATCCTATCCAATATGATAGTAATATATGCCTTGGTTGAGATATATTTTCTTATGGGAAAAGTCTACTTTGCATGTTAGAAGCAAAACATAGGAATCAATTTAGCAATAACAAGACATAAAATGGCCAGTTCACATAAAATTTGAAATAATATCTCTTCCAATATTAGTTATCATTTACTAATCTCGTATTTTTGTGATCTTCACAGAATCTAAATTTCTTTTCTTCCACAAGATCTAACATCATACAGGTAAACTTCTCTCTTTTTGTTATTTTCATATAATAGTCATATGAACATTTTTTGTAACAACTTTAATAAATTAAATAATTCTCAATATGTATGGATAGGCATTACAAAGTATTATTACTATTATACAAGAGAAGGTTTCTCAACAAAGCCTAACACAACAACCAAGGACTTGCACTTCAATGGTTACTTCTAGATTGGTAAAAATTTTGGTTCATGAAGTGCCCCATTAGAATTTTGATTCACAATTGTTATCTATGTGGGTCTTCTTCCATAGTATCAAAATATTTTGGGGCATCGCATGGTAATTTTATTAATCTCATGTATAAATTGGACATTGCACCATGTAGATAATAAAAAATTTACTCCATTATTATTATTAATGTGCAATTTCTACTCACACATCCAACACATGGAAGGATGATATACATAGAGTAAAATCCATAAAAGAGATAGACCACATGGAAAGTAAATAAACTAAAATTAAAATTACATCACCAAAACAACCGTCATAAGATATAAGCATGGAATTTGTATGTGCCACACAACAAGCTAATAGCTTGTGATTAAGATACAAATATTTAAGACAACCACCCCCAATAGAAAATATGGACAAATGTCACTTAGAATCATTCATACTGGAGAAAGGGATATTTCTTATAGAAGCCTGACATGACAACCTAAGGACTTCCACCCCATTGCTTACTTCCAATTGGTAAAACTTTGGTGTTTAGAATGCTCATAAATCTACCTTGACCAGCAATTGTTATAAATGTCAATTTGATATCCATTATACTAAAGAAAAGGAGTTAGAAAATTTTCAAGTAATTAAAGTTGCATACCAATAAATTCTACAACTTTTTGAAGGCTACGCAAAATAGCGAAAATAATTTGAACTGACCACAACCCACCCCAAATATATAAGCATTGAATTAAATCTATAGAAATTATTCTTAGTAAGATATATTATGCAAAATGCAAAGGGTTAATGTAGCCCAAAATCTATTCTCATAAATTTCTTATGCTTACCTAAAAATTAACATAGAACTATGGGAAGTTACCATCCACATGTACCTTGCATGATTTAAACAAATTTAAAATTATAAACAAACATGTTTTCTCTAGACCCTTGTGAAAGCACGAGATTTCGGGCAAAGGAAACACTAATTGCGATTGCATTCAAAATCAAGTACGCTTAAGTCCTAGAAACGTAAAGTGCATGAAATGGAAAAGAAACGCATTGGAAGAGACACAAGCAAATGGAGAAAACACAGCCCTTTCATTAATATCCCTTGATCTCTGTTACAATGACGTCTCCTCCCTTTTCGGGGGCTAGGAGCGTTAAAAGAATTCGATTACAATCACTCAATGTTCCTCTTTCCACGTGCCCACGATTGCAATGGGCGGGCCAAGATGATGCTGTCGCTGATGTCGATGAGTTCTTCACCTCCGCTGCTTCTCCTGCGAACAAAGAAACAACCAAGATGTCAGTAGCACCTGCTGCAAGTGAAAAGTGTTTGTTCTTCTAAAATCATCAAAAGATGCATGCAAACATTTATCTAAAATAGTAAACAAAATGATTCTAAACAGCCTGAAAACTTGCCAGAAGACAGAAAATGTTACCAACAGGCCATTGCCACTGAGACAGTCGGCCAATCTGCTTTCAATTGGAAATCGTCCCTGGGTGGGATGATTTCTAACTGTAAATCGTCCCTGGGTGGGACGATTTCTTCTGTGTTGGGGAAGCCGAACTGACACGCTCCAATGTCGACTCCCGAGGTCTCCAAAACACCTGCAGACAGAGGGGTTATGTAATTGGGGCCATTTTGGGATGACCCAGATGGTCGGATTCTCCCAATTTGGCCTCTACCCTCGGGAATTTGATATCGCCTCCTGCAAGTTAGTGAAACTACAAAACGACACAAAACATACTAGAATCTGATCAAAGGTTACGAAATTGCAGCTATGAATTCACCAAACAGAAAACACAATATGCAGCATGAGAAAATAAACTAGAATGCTTCTGAAATAAAACTTAAGAAAAGTGCGGGGATGCCCAAGTGGGCCTCCCACCGTTGGCACTTGATTTCGGCGCCAATCCACTAGGGATGGGCCCAAAACCTCTTAGGATTGGGGGGTCGGCGAATTGGTTGGTTCAGGTGTCCATGTGTTGGATTTGGGTCCGATTCAAGCTTCCAAAAGCCACCCAACAACCTCCCTTGCAAAAGAGATTGGTGGATGTGGGAAGGTGAACCAAAAGGGATGCAAGTGGGTCTTCAACTCGGCAAGCACTTCGTTGCTTGAAAACTCCTTCAACCTGTATATCTTGGGTGAGAAAAGTCCCACCTTTTATAGACCCATGGGGTCTCTTTTGGGAGGGAAGCACAAATGCCATGTGTTGGTCATAGGCGCCATGTGGCAGTCTTGTCTTCCCATGAGGGAGGGGAGTCCTCCATTGACTTGGGCTTTCATAACTGCCCTTGTGACAGTCCTCAAATGGCCTATTTGCCCACTCACACACGCGTGCGAGGCAGGAGTCATCAACTGACTGTTCTGGGCTGCCACTTGGCCTCATTTGTCTTTTTGCCCGTTAAACTTGGAAATCGTCTCACCCAGGGACGATTTCAGAAATCGTCCCTGGGTGAGACGATTTCAAGTTAGCAATCGTCCCTGGGTGAGACGATTACTAGGCAAAGTGTCTAAGTGTGCCAAATTGCTTCTTGACCTCACAAAATTGCTATGAAAGTGGTTAAGACCACTGTTTGACCTCTGAGGGCTGCCCTGGGGGCTGTGTTTGTCAAAGCGATCAGTGTTTGCAGTCACATAATCGGATTGGTGCTGTTTTGGTGTCTACAGATGCCCCTTTTTGGGAAGCGCTGCGGGTGACGTAGTGCTGAGCAAAAATAGATAACCAAAGCACTAATGATTAGGGTTTCTTGGTAACCTAACCAACTTTTGATGCCCCAAGTATGGAAAGGGCATGCATTCTTGAATCCTTGCTTCTGACGAGCTAAGGAATTTGATTTCAAGTATTAACCTATTTTGGTGAGGTGTGACTTGAACTTAGACATTGATCAGTCATGAACAGGCAAAGGGCATTTTTATCCTCAGGGGGAACCTTGTGTTCATGATTCACGAAATGCCAAGTGTTTGATTGATTTGATTGTTGCTTGTTTACTGCCCCAAGCAGGAGCGTGATTGTCTTTGTCAATGATTCTTTGAATGCATGTCGTTTTCCTTAATTGGGTGTGTGATTGTTGGTTGGTGACTAAGTGTGACTACCCCCTCAAGCGACGAATCGATGAGGGAATGACCTTCGTGAGAGAAGCGACGAGTCGCTTGACCCAAGATGACTTGTGCAAGGGTGCCTTTAGAGGGTTTACTGTTAAGCGTGTGCAATTTTTCCAACATTTGGACCTATTTTTGGTGGGTGTTAACCCTTTTGGTGATGCCGTAATGAGGTGAAATCATCGAAAATCTAACTTCCCGTGGAGCGGTCCGGCTATTGTAGCCTTCTTGGGGAAGTAGGAGAGTGATAATTTGGACCTCGACATCTATTTTCTTTGCTTAGAGGTTAAGTGCATGAGCACTTGTGTCCGGCAATGTTATTGTTGTTTGTTTTTGTTGCATTTTTTCTTGTTTTTGTTGTTTTTGTGACACCATTTGGTGATTAAATTGTCGGCAATCCGTCCTCCCGTGGAGCGGTCCGGCTATGGTAGCCTTCTTCGGGAGTAGGATAGTGACAATGTAAACCTCGACATCAATTTTGCTATGCCAAGAGGTTAAGTGCAAGAGCACTTGTGTCTGGCAATGTTTATTGTTGGTTTTGTGTTGCATTTTTTGTTGTTTTTGTTGTTTTTTTTTGTGACACCATTTGGGGATTAAATTGTCAAAAATATGTCTTCCCGTGGAGCGGTCCGGCTATGGTAGCCTTCTTAGGGAGTAGGATAGTGATAATTTGTGACCCCGATGTCGATTTGCTATGCCAAGAGGTTAAGTGCAAGAGCACTTGTGTCTGGCAATGTTTATTGTTGTTTGTTGTTTTGATTTTCTTATTGTTTTTGAGTGGGATTTGACCCATTTGTGACGTCATTTGGGGGTGAAATTGTCAACAATCCGTCTTCTCGTGGAGCGGTCCGGCTATGGTAGCCTTCTTAGGGAGTAGGATAGCGACAATGTAGACCCTGACATCAGTTTTGCTATGCCAAGAGGTTAAGTGCAAGAGCACTTGTGTCTGGCAATGTTTATTGCTGTGTTTTTGTGTTGCATTTTTGTGATGTTTTTGTTGTTTTTGCTTTCTTGTTTTTTTTTGTATATGTCATGATTTTATGTTATGCATAATGATTGATGTTGATGGATGCATGCTACTGTATATTGATATATGCATATGGCATGATAAATGCTACTGTTGTATGTTGATTTATTTTGATAGATGCATATGCTATGATGAATGCAAATGTTTTTTATTTATATGTGATATGCAGAGATGAAATGGATGAATGGGATTTGTGATGTTTGGCTATGGCACCATAGACTGTCTAGAACTCTGTTATTTTGTTTTTTTTAGGCGATTACTGTGATGCATGACTTTGTATGTTTTTCATGTGGTTTTTCTCTTTTTTTTTATTTTTTGATGGTATTGCAAAGATGAAAAGTAGCGCAGTTGGTTTAGAAATGTACCTAAGGTTTTCTGAGACTCAGACGGTTTTAACTCACTAGCCACGACTGTACTTTGTTTTTCAAGACTTTTGGACAAGGTATGAATCGAACTCGTTTTTGACCAAGCTATTTCACATCCCTGTGTGTGCAATTGAGTTCGTTATTGTGGTATTTATCAGGATACCGCCAGTGCCAGATGGGCTTTCAACCGAACCTGTACTGAGGATCACCTAATTAGCTCCACTAACTCCTTTGTTGTATTCAGTTAGATTAATCTGCGGTGTTATCCAGGGTGCCATAGGCTAGCTCATCCACATGCAAACATTGATCTATACACAAGTTAATGTGATAGATATATCGTCATGCGAGAAGTTTTCCGCCAGTTATCGATAGGCTATCAACCAAATCGGTACTGAGGCTTGCCTTATGACCTTTTAGAATGCTGAGAGTTCCAGGGATTCAAGTTCCACTCCCTTCTTTTCTTCAATTGTATTGGGATACTTGCTCGTTTGTAGTGATAAGATCACTGTTTATTTTGATTTGTTTTTCTTTTGAGCAAGGGATTGGGGATATGGAGTGACGAAAATCACTATTGCTTGTGCCTTTTGATGTGTGCACTGTAGGATGTCAGATTTTGGAGTTTTGACGTTTTGCAAATTTTTTGATGTTTTGCAATTATTGAGAACTTTAGGGATTCTTAGGGAATTGGGTAGGGAGGATGCTTGTCCTTTTGCCAACTCTCAGCATTCTTTGGGTCATTCGCACAGGGGGATGAGCAAGATAACCGTTTCGCTTATGGTGACCTGGATTATTGTGCAGGTTTCATCTTTCGTTCACACAACTTGGGAATTGTTTTATGTGTTTTAATTTGTGTTGGGATGTTACGTAACAAGGTGTATTTCAAGTATGACTCTACCTTCGTAAAATCTGTTCGACTTGATACATTACATGGCTAAAGAGGAAAATGATGACTCAATCACTGAAACTCTTGGTACATTCCTAGACCACTGACTGTAGTGTGGTAAAAGTTATGCATGGTGTTTTTGTTGTTTTTGTAACATGAGACAATGCGGAACAAGATGGACTATCAGAGCAATTACAACCTATGGTGCCTTTGACCTATACGACCACAAATATGCAATGTATGGATGCAATGCTTAATGCAACTATGTATTTTTGTAATTTTGATGGATTGTTTTTGGTGAAGTTGAATATGAGGTGCGAGAATATGAATTTATGATGAATTTGAGTATGCCTAGAATTGAGATGCAAATATTTGTTGTTTTTGATGATTTTTGTTGTTTTGTTTTTTTTTTTTTGACCAAGCGATTGCGATAATCCTTGGAGCTTTTTGGTTTGACCAAGTGATTGCGATAATCCTTGGAGCTTTTGGGGTGACCAAGTGATTGCGATAATCCTTGGAGATTTTTTGGGTGACCAAGAGATTGCGATAATCCTTGGAGCTTTTTGGATTGACCAAGAGATTGCGATAATCCTTGGAGCTTTTTGGATTGACCAAGAGATTGCGATAATCCTTGGAGATTTTTGGATTGACCAAGAGATTGCGATAATCCTTGGAGCTTTTTGGGTGACCAAGAGATTACGATAATCTTGGAGCTTTTTGGATTGACCAAGAGATTGTGATAATCCTTGGAGCTTTTTGGTGACCAAGAGATTGCGATAATCCTTGGAGCTTTTTGGATTGACCAAGAGATTGCGATAATCCTTGGAGCTTTTTGGGTGACCAAGAGATTGCGATAATCCTTGGAGCTTTTTGGTGACCAAGAGATTGCGATAATCCTTGGAGCTTTTTGGGTGACCAAGAGATTGCGATAATCCTTGGAGCTTTTTGGGTGACCAAGAGATTGCGATAATCCTTGGAGCTTTTTGGGTGACCAAGAGATTGCGATAATCCTTGGAGATTTTTGGTTGACCAAGAGATTGCGATAATCCTTGAGTTTTGGGTGACCAAGAGATTCAATAATCCTTGAGTTTTGGGCCAAGTAAATCCTTGAGTTTGAGCAAACAAACGAGCAATGAGGAAAAAAGGAGGAAACCGGAGCTTGGGGTGACCAAGAGATTGCGATAATCCTTGGAGCTTTTTGGGTGACCAAGGGATTGCGATAATCCTTGGAGCTTTTGGGTGACCAAGGGATTGCGATAATCCTTGGAGCTTTTTGGTTTGGATTATGGTTCTTTAGGGGATAGAGGTACCCCCAGCTTGATGGTCTTTGCACTTCGGATCTGGCTCTAGAGGTATGGGCATGAATGGATCATCCCTATGCACGGAGATGAGGACAGGGTCCACCCGCGGCACTGATGTTGCTATGATGTCTCTTGGTGGAAGTTGCTCTTTGTGTGCCCAACGTGGCGGATGTAATGCTTGGTCCCACTATGGTGGGTTAACGCGCCACTCATGCCCTAGTATTATGTTTATCTGTTGACATGCTTCTTCAATTTTTATGGGATGCCGATGTTGTCTTATGTGATTGTTGTGTGCTATGTCTGTTTCATCCTCACCTTCGGACAATGTGTATAGCTCATCAGAATCTATAGATTCTGAGACATGGAGGACTGCATCATCAGGTAGCCCTACGGTTAAAGGTTGATCTTCTTCGAAAGGAGCCTTATGTAAGTTGGGCCTTGGGAGCTCCAAAATCTTGGTCTCTACCAACTCTAAGTGCTCTAGTGCTTTGCATGTATCGGGAGATTTGAGTTCCTCCTCTTTGGTTGGTTCTTGTTGAGGAACTTGGGGCTTATGGAGGGGTAGCTGGATAGTACCCCCCATGCCTTGGTGGGGATTTTCATCTCGCTCTTCTTCTCGCTCTAATTCCTTAGAGGCTTCTTGATGAATTTCTAAGGGTGGCTCATAAGCTTGGGTGGATGTCTGAGGAAGGCACCCGTCATTGGTTATAGGAGCGACCTCCCGTTCATGTCTAGGAGGCGTCGGGGGTGGTGCTTCAGGAATCGAGAGAGTAGCCTCCCGCTCCTGTCTAGGAGGTGTTGGGGGTAGCGTTTGATGAGGTCGCGATGACCTGTCTTGCACCCGGGGGTTGTGCCTCTCATAATGTTTTGTCTTATGTGTGTGAGGGGTTGGAGTCTCCTCAGGTAGTTTATAGCACAACTTATCTGCTTTGCGCTGCATGTATAAGTCTTCTAACTCCTGATGACCTTGCTCTATGTGTAACTCATCCGCTTCACGTTGCATGCGCTCTCTATCCAATCTTTTAGTCAACCGTTTTGAGTTGTTGACAGCTTTTAGCTCAATTTTTGGATTATTAATAAATTTAGCAAGCGCATACTTAGCCGAGGAACAACCCCCCTCACTCCCATGGTTGGAACAACACCGACGTAAAAAACCTCTATAAGAAAAGCACGAGATTTCGGGCGAAGGAAACACTAATTACGATTGCATTCAAAATCAAGTATGCTTAAGTCCTAGAAACGTAAAGTGCATGAAATGGAAAAGAAACACATTGGAAGAGACACAAGCAAATGGAGAAAACATAGCCCTTTCATTAATATCCCTTGATCTCTGTTACAATGACGTCTCCTCCCTTTTTGGGGGCTAGGAGCGTTAAAAGAATTCGATTACAATCACTCAATGTTCCTCTTTTCGCGTGCCCACGATTGCAATGGGCGGGCCAAGATGATGTCGCCGCTGATGTCGATGAGTTCTTAACCTCTGCTGCTTCTCCTATGAACAAAGAAACAACCAAGATGTCAGTAGCACCTGCTGCAAATGAAAGGTGTTTGTTCTTTAAAATTAATGAAATATGCATGCAAACATTTATCTAAAACAGTAAACAAAATGATTCTAAATAGCCTAAAAACTTGCCAGAAGACAGAAAATGTTACCAACAGGCCATTGCCACTGAGACAGTCGGCCAATCTGCTTTCAACTGGAAATCGTCCCTGGGTAGGACGATTTCTAACTGTAAATCATCCCTGGGTGGGACGATTTCTTCTATGTTGGGGAAGCCGAACTGACATGCTCCAATGTTGACTCCCGAGGTCTCCAAAACACCTATAGATAGAGGGGTTATGTAATTGGGGCCATTTTGGGATGACCCAGATGGTCGGATTCTCCCAATTTGGCCTCTACCCTCGGGAATTTGATATCGCCTCCTGCAAGTTAGTGAAACTACAAAACGACACAAAACATACTAGAATATGATCAAAGGTTACGAAATTGCAGCTATGAATTCACCAAACAAAAAACACAATATGCAGCATGAGAAAATAAACTAGAATTCTTCTGAAATAAAACTTAAGAAAAGTGTGGGGATGCCCAAGTGGGCCTCCCACCGTTGGCACTTGATTTCGGTGCCAATCCACTAGGGATGGGCCCAAAACCTCTTAGGATTGGGGGGTCGGCGAATTGGTTGGTTCAGGTGTCCATGTGTTGGATTTGGGTCAGGTTCAAGCTTCCAAAAGCCACCCAACAACCTCCATTACAAAAGAGATTGGTGGATGTGGGAAGGTGAACCAAAAGGGATGCAAGTGGGTCTTCAACTCGGCAGCACTTCGTTGCTTGAAATCTCCTTCAACCTGTATATCTTGGGTGAGAAAAGTCCCACATTTTATAGACCCATGGGGTCTATTTTGGGAGGGAAGCACAAATGCCATGTGTTGGTCATAGGCGCCATGTGGCAGTCTTGTCTTCCCATGAGGGAGGGGAGTCCTCCATTGACTTGGGCTTTCATAACTGCCCTTGTGACAGTCCTCAAACGGCCTATTTGTCCACTCACACACGCGTGCAAGGCAGGAGTCATCAACTGACTGTTCTAGGCTGCCACTTGGCCTCATTTGTCTTTTTGCCCGTTAAACTTGGAAATCGTCTCACCCAGGGACGATTTCAGAAATCGTCCCTGGGTGAGACGATTTCAAGTTAGCAATCGTCCCTGGGTGAGACGATTACTAGGCAAAGTGTCTAAGTGTGCCAAATTGCATCTTGACCTCACAAAATTGCTATGAAAGTGGTTAAGACCATTGTTTGACCTCTGAGGGCTGCCCTGGGGGCTGTGTTTGTCAAAGCGATCAGTGTTTGCGGTCACATAATCGGATTGGTGTTGTTTTGGTGTCTACACATA